>ML779278.1:981560-1038402 GCA_009831015.1 Picea engelmannii | reverse complement strand
CTCTCTCCTAGGTTCGTGGGACCTTTCGAGATTGTGGAGAGAAAGGGGCCCGTGGCCTATCGACTAGCCTTACCTGATTCTTTGAGGCGTATGCATGATGTTTTTCATGTATCTGTTTTGAGACATTATATTAGTGATCCTACGCATGTTATTGACATGAGTTCCTTGCAGGTATCGGACGAGGGAGCTCTCACGGCTGAGTCGGTCCGCATATTAGATCATCCTGTTCGATAGCTACAACGTCGAACGGTAGATCAAGTCAAGGTCCAGTGGGACAGTTATAGTCTGCACTCGGTGACCTGGAAGGACGCATATGATATGCGCCAGTAATTCCCATTTTTGTTTGATAGATAGACTTATGATACTGGGTACTTCTATTTTGACATTTATACTGAGAAACTTCGGGATGAAGTTTAGACCAAGAGGGGGTGTATGTAACATCCCACTCTGGCACACTGAGAAAACTTATTCTTTGAGGATACTTGCTCGCAAGTGATCTCGACTTTTATGATGTTAAAACATTTATCCTTGATTATGATGCGTTATGATAGATGACATGATGTTTTACTGCTTTGACGTAGACAGGTGCTATTGACTCAGTTTTATTGAGTGTGCAAGGTTTTGGACCTTGAGGATGCAGAGGCATCGGTGGAACCCCTTGGACTCCGGATTGAGTCAGGGAGTGTGCTATTTGGGTTGATTTATTTACTGTGATATTTCATTGATTTGATTACATGATGTTGACATGTTCTGACACGATTGTTGATGATGCAGGCTGATGATAGCTTGCCAACCAGACTCACATATGGAGTAAGGGGGCCACACATGATTTCCAGAGAGGTTGAGGGAGAGGGGTGGACAGCAGCCCTGCCACATCCTACTAGCACACCTGCCGTGGCTCGAACTATTGGTTCACGATTACCTAGTTCGAGAGGATCCACGACGCCATGAGGGAAGACTGTGACAGTCATTCACGATGATTCTAAGGGGCACACAATAAGGTAGGGGCCTTATTCCTTAGATCCCTTAGTCTCCCACAAGTTCACCTGCTGGAGTGTTGACTCCATGGGTTATAGATGTCTACCAATCAGTCAAGTTGGCGAGTGGCACCCTTGGAGCACATGGTGCATCCTGAAGGGCACGTTGCGCAAGAGAAACACAAGAAGCGAGAGGCACCCTTGGAGCACGTGGTGCATCCTGAAGGGCACGTCGCGCAAAAGAAACGAATGAGGTGAGTGGCACCCTTGGAGCACGTAGTGCGTCTTGGAGGGCACGTCGCATTGATGATGATGAAGAAACAAACCTAGATGGCCCTAAGACATTAACGCCTTAAGAAATTCTTAAACAACTTCCCTAACCAAGTGTCACCCCGTTCAGAATCTAAGTCCTATGTCTAAAATTTCTCTAGGGTAAAAATTTAGTCTAACCTTAAGAAAAAGACCCTAAGAATAAAAATAAAAATTTAAACAAAAACCCACTTAAGTAATAGTTTAGTCTTCATAAAATTCTTGGGGTAAATGAAGAGAGTATAAATTTAATTAAAACTAATGGATTTAAAATTTGCAAAGAAGAAATTATTTCTTAACTTGTGAAAGTACAAAAGATATTAAATAAATAATAAAAGGGAAGGATTTAATAGCGCAACTGCCATTTTGGCTTTAATAAAAAGGGGAAAGAAGGGAAAAATAAGAATTAGAAAATTAAGAAATGGGGAAACATAATAAAGGAAGGAAGGGAACTTATGGTAAAAAGAAAGGTCAACATAGTAAGGAATCGGCAATAAAGAACCTTCTAATCTAAACTAAATGAGCACCATCTTTTTAGGGAAGGTATTTAAAACATGTAAGGGGATCTAGGAACACCTAGGAGTAAATTTAGGAGCAACTTTAGGTGGGTGAGGGAAATGAGTCATTTAATAAATTAAAGAAAATAAATTTTGGAGGAAAGTGGGGGATGAATGACACTTGTACGATGGAGAAATTTTAGATGTTTTCATTAAAACTTAAATTAAAAAGGGATTTAGGGTAAGTTTGAAGGTCTAAAACTCTATAAATGAAAGGGAAGAGAAGGAAGAGGGGATCGGCTGATAGCGTAACATTACGCTGCCAGATTTGTGACTTGATTGATTACTTGTGGAGATTTGGGATTTTCCAGCTCGGATAGGAGTGGTAGCTCGACCTTGTGAGGCGAGCTGGGAAGCTAGACGGACCATCTGGATTGTGTGTGGCCCCTTTGTGGCTCGGGGGGTTAAGGGGTAAGCAGATTACCCCTAGTGATTGGCTGGGAGGTACCGGTGAGGTCTCCATGGTCGACAAGCAGGAGCGGAAAGGAGCGCGGGACATCATTCGAGGCGGGCGTCAAGGCAACGATATGTGTTTTCTTTTTATTTGTAGAATAGAATGCATTATGACTTATGATGGGATTGGATTATCGGTTGTAAATGGACTGAATGGTTGTTTTTATGTATTTACTCAGCGATTATATTTGTATCTGCTTTAAAAACATTTTTGGCGTTGCCTTCTCTTTCACTGTGCATGTTTACCTTGCTGAATTTTATTCGCGCCTTGGCTGATAAAACCTCTGCAGACCTTTCAATGACCTTGCTTGGGTTCTATGCATTCTCCTACTATGCACTACTTTTGGGCTATATTGGTCTACATTTTTATGCGTGGAAGGATAATTTGCACGGCTATGGAATGTCAACGAGTGGATTACCCAGCATTCTTGGCCCGACTAGTTTAGATATATTATAGATGATTAAGGACACGTGTTTTTTTTTCTTATTCTGGCAGTAGCGATCTGATTGGCATCAAGTGTACAAATTAAGATGTGTGATTTGGGTGTGCTGGAAAAGGAGATGAATTCCTGTAGGCGTTTTCCTTATACGTTTGATATCTGGTAATTTAAACCTTGCGTCTTCTTCAGCGTGATTTTTTTTTCATATTGAGTACCAGATGTCCTTAGCTCCGATTGCCGTTGGTTGTCTCTGAAAATTTTTGTGTCCTGAATCGTAGCCACTTGGAGACCTCCACCTACCTTTAATACTTTACGGAGACTGGAATCCAGTCACCTACGTCTACCTTTTATAGTCTACTACCTCATCCGGGAGATAGATATAACTTGATCTATGGTTACTGTGTACGCATTCTAGGCATTTCCCATTACTCATTTCGAGCACCCGTACTGATAGTTAGAGAGAAGGATAATTAAGAAGTCACTATTTTGCATATATCTAAATGGTAGCGCTTAGAACTAAATCTCAGCTTTGAACTCTCAACGTTCTCTTCACTGCAATTACTGCCTTACCTCTGCCACCATTTTTACCACCAAATTTATGCAGTGCAGACTTGAATAGCTCCTCCTAACTACCCTGATTTTCCTCTTCAAAACTTGACTGTGTATTTGTTCAATGCAGTGACTGTGTGTCCGCACAGAGGCAACGAAGTCCATCTTGAGAGGACTGCGAGTGGTTGTTTATTTCCTTGGCTTATCAAACCTGCGTATGCCCATTCCTCCTTATGATGACTCCCAGTAGAAAAAGCCTAAATTTTCCGATGTGGATTGAAAGGAAGTTGGGGATGGACATAGATCCTTCCGCCTATCTGGAGTGTCGGAAATAAAGCAATGGTTTTTGTATTTATTATTTCCTGATCACTGGAAGCAATCTTCACTGGCACAAGGATCCCCTCACAGCAACAACCTCCACTACGATAGAGCCCAACATTGAGTTTACGAAGGCTTCGAGTAGTGCGAGATAGGCTAATCACCAGATTTCTCTAGAATAGGTAAATCGCCGAAGACAAGAACGAGCGAATCTAGTTTCGAGAGCATGCCTTACTATAATAGAGGGCGTAGAGTTTTTAAGTGAAGGCAAGTGCAACTATCTATTTAATATCCTCCCTGTCAGCAAGGCAGGTCCACTATAAAACTGGTCACCGTTCTCTGCGTTTCCTTGTGTTTCTAACAACCGAATACTTTAATGCGTTGCTTTGGCTGGCCACTTTTACCCATGATTGTGGCGGCTTTAAGAGATTTCCTTAACGTGCTATTACCACCTTGGGTTTAGTTCTGCCATTCCCCAGTTCTCGCTGTGATTCTTCAAGTTAAGTAAATTTTAGTAAATTTTACCTATGCCTCTTTAATTGCGTCTTCATTATTTCTGAATGCCTTATTAACTGCCTCTTTATTATTCTAAATGCCCTATAAATTGCTTTACATAAAATGCCCGGTTATGGTTAACAACGTTATGATCAATGCCTTGTTTTCAGCTTTGTATTCAATGGATGTTAGCATTCTAGTTTAGTATGGTTGCCTTGATTTTTGGCCTGCACGCATAACCGCAAGTTTCTCTCTGCCCAATTTTAATTTTGGTGGTATAATGGTTGGCATAACCGTTAGTGTTGCTTTATGGAATGTCAAGTAATGTTATTTTAGTTTCTTTATTTACTAAGGTTATTTTAGTTCTTTATTTAGTAATGTCTCTCTCCTTCATTTCCTTTAAATAAAATGTCCTTTATTTTTACCATTATCATTTTGTTAGGAATGGTAGGAAATGGTTGAGTTTTTTATTATTATATTAGGGCAATGTAGTACTTTTACAAATAATAATAAATTATCATGATTATTACTGTGGGATGGGGAATTGCTTTATGTATTCAATTAAAGAAGGAATTGCTTTATGTATTCAATTAAAGAAGGAAACTCCTTTTGTATTAGGTCATGGTTGCAAATTATAGGGGTAAAGCAATTTTAGTATATTGACTTGAACTATGTAAGAGCAATGATCTTGTAATAATAATAAGGTACTGTTAGGGTTAGATAACATATAATTGTAGTGTTGATTGCTATCTAATTTGCAAAGTTATGGTAACATTGTGTCATGGACTTGGTACTTTACCATAATTTATTATTATGGTCATGTGTAAGGAGTAATGTCATTGCAATATATCGTTGAAATATGTAAGGGTAATGTAATGTCCATATAAAATAAAATGTAATTTTAGTGTTAGATATCATATGAAATATAATGGCATTGTGGTCTTATCATAATACTATTGAATCTTTAGTTAGTGATGATTTATAAAATATGAGGTTCCTTGAACTAAGTACCATAGAGTATTATGAATTAGTAAATGAGGTTTCTTGTTCATTTTTATAATGCTGAACTTGTTGGGTCGTTGTCTGAATCCTTCTGCCTTGCGCCCTCCATAGAGGTTGTGGTCGTGCGTTTAATTATTGTTGTACTTGGTTGAGTCATTTAAATACTAGGTATGCTTGTGTCGGGCGGGATGTAGACACCTCCATGTTCTCCACTGGGTTCCTTCTGCAGGGTGCCTTTATTTGTTTGGCTTAGGGTTGGGCTGTTAAATTTAGGGTTAATAAAGTGTTGTTTATTTCTATGCTGACGTTTAGGGTCGGGTTAATTTCAGGGTTAGTACACTATTGGAATTGTCCAAACCCACAGTTGTATGATATCAGACTCTTCGATCTGATAAAACTAGTCGCTATGTATACAAGTTTGTGTGTGTGATTATTTTCTGTGTAAAGAATCCAGTGCCATATCAAGAGTCTCGGGCCCTTTAAAGGCAGGGTTTCCACTCTTGCGACACACCTCTAAGGTCGTATCAGTAGTCGTGGGCTCTTTAAAGGCAGAGTTCCCACCACTGCGACCTCCTGACAGAGATTACTAGTTTCTGTCTGAGCAGTCGGCCAGGAGCCTACCTGACATTCTCTCTCTTTGGAGCAGAGAACTAAGATTAAACGCCCTGCTTTCCTATGCAGAAATAGTAAAATCTAATACTATGGATTCTTCCATCTGTGTTCATACTGTACATAACACAGTATGTCGTTTAATGCTTGCAGTCATCTGTTGTGCGCCTTATGTCTTGTTGTTGTGATCATCGTGGTTGCGTCTTGTTAGCCGTCGGGTGGCGAAGTAGAGTCGAATATGTTTGTTTCCCTTGTACGCGCGCACACACTTGTTAAAAACACACAAAAAAAATCTACTTGTTATATGAGGTTGTAGTCGTGACGAACGGGAGGGCCGTTACATAATAGTAATAGACATTAATAATAGTAATGGACATTAATTATTAATGCCATTAAATAAATTTATATGTGAGAAATATCTTACAAATCTATTATTCATAATGTAATCCACAATAGCTTTCAATAGAAAACATACATAATAATAATAGAAATAAATTGAGTTATTCTAATTTATAGTTGATTTTGATTGTTAAAACAATAAACTTAATAAGTAGTAACTCACATATAATATTTTCCTTTCTTGACTATAAAATGTTGTAAACCCCTTAATATAATAAAATATAGTACTCAATATAGACAATATTACTTACTATGTCTAGAATTAAAATTGTTATAATAATAAGAAAATCATTGGTATTATGTGATTAGATAGCTTTTATATAGGTCACTCTAAAATTCCGCCAACTTTCTACTAGTATACTTACTCAACACTACTTAGTATATTAAATTATAATTAAATAGGTTAATAATAGTAAGAGACACAATATTAATGTTATTAAATAACCTTAATCAACTTAGATTTTAATACAAGTTATAAATAATATTAATACAAATAATGTATGGAATCCAAGTCAAAGCTTTGCTTCGCAAGTTTTATATAAATTTATTCTAAACACTACATTATTATACTATTACCTTTATACTTTTAACTAAACTAATAATCAAACACAATTGATTTCATTAATTAACTTGAATAAAAATTAAGAACCTTTACCTCATCCTATAATTAACATTAATTTAACATTATAAATAATACATTAAAATTAAAAAATTAAAAATTTAATATATAAAAACCCTAATCCTTTAATAAAAATAAAAAATTCTAAGTTTTTAGAAGCCGACTTCAAGACTTTAGTTTTTCCCCCGTAGTTCACTATAAGTCTTCTCTCTTCAGTTTCTTCTTTACTCGGGCTTAGATGTCCTGATGATGGGTCCTGATATGGACTCGAAATATTGACCTCCGATAAGCAATACTGTGGTATCTCCGAATTCTCAAAAAATTCCTTCCCACATAAATCTTACTCATCAAGTTTTATATAGTTTATCATGATAACATTATCACAAAAATGGTGAATATATACATTCAAAGTAGTGAACCAAGCAATTTACTAATACCTTAATTTGAAAAAACACAATTTTGCTTATTTAGTTCAAAATCCTAGACCCACTATTTTATATTTACATCCATTTTTTTACTTAAAACACATGTTAAGATGTAACTAAATCAAGATCCACTATTTTTGATCTAGTTCCACTTAAATTTCAATAGAAAAATCAAAATAATAATAATGGAAATAAATTATAATGATACAAGAGAGTTTATAATGATACATTTATAACAAAAAAATGGTGAATATATACATTCAAAGTAGTGAGTTAAGCAATTTTCTAATTCCTTATTTTGAAAAAACTCAATCTAGCTAAAGTTCTAAAATTCTAGATCCACTGAATATTTCCAAATTTAATGAAATATGTGTTGAAAGTGCTCTTTGTACTTGTAAATTTATATTGCATATAATAAGTAGGGTGTTAGGCATGTTATTTCTACCTATACTTATATCTGGTTCCTCTCTTGTGTTTCACATGTTTCATAATTGTGTATGATTAATTGGCTAAGTGTTGAATGTGTTAAAATTTCATAAGTATACAAGTGAGTCATATAGAGTGAGTGTGTGACTCACATGTAGCACAGAATGGAGCATGAGCATGCTCAAGGTGAAGAGGAATAGTCCAGACTAAGTACCTTCGGTTGGTCTCACTTTTGAATGGGAAATGTCACGGTGCCACATGCCCTAAAGAAAAGATGAAACTCATGTTTTTGGGTGGGTCTCCAGGGGGGTCGTGACAGGTGGTATTAGATCTTGTTTGATGAGAAATTTGGTGCTCTTGACCACTGTCTCTTTTTTGATAGGTGGTATTACAGATTCTTTAGTGAATTGCTGGTAAGCTCTTCACCTCTACCGTAGTCATGATAGTTGGTGACATTGCAGAGATATTTCAGTTAAAATTACAATGACAACATGTTGCAGAGTTTGAGAAAATATGTGTTGTGATGAAGTGGTGTGTACCCTTGTTTAAACCAAAGGAATATTTCTTGCGAAAATCCAAGGCACTTGGGTAGGGTAAAAAATTGTAGATTGGTGCAATTGCAGAACCACACCAAAGAGTGTATATGATAGTTGGTGATTATGAATAAATCACTAGTACAAAATGAGAGATAAGTGACCAAAAAAATGACCAAATTCCACATATAAATGACCACTTTTTATTTTACGATCGTTGGTGGCTAATTTTTGGTCTCTTATCACACAACCAAAAATGTGCTCATGTTTAGTTTAGTCCTTTATAGCTTGTCGTGTGGTCATTAATTTGGTCATGTAATTGGTCATTAATTTGGTCATATATTTGGTCATTAATTGTCACAATTAATGACCAAATATACGACCAAATTAATGACCCAATATATGACCAAATTAATGACCACAAGACGAGCTATAAATGAACAAACTAAATATGACCACATTTTTGTTGCGTGATAAGAGACTAGAAAGTATCCACCAAAACTACCATGTGATCATTTATATACACATTTTGGTCATTGTTTTGGTCACTTTTCTCTCATTTTTTGGTCACTTATCTCTCATTGTTTGGTCATTTTATATGCAACTTTCTGTCATTTTTTTTGGTCACTTATCTCTCATTGTTTGGTCATGTATATCTCATTATTTGGTCACTAATTTAGTCATTTTTAGTCGTTTTATATGTGTTTGTTATTCTCTTTTTTGGTCACTAATTTAGTCATTTTTAGTCGTTTTATATGTGTTCATTATTCTCATTGTTTGGTCACTAATTTAGTCATTTTTAATCATTTTATATGTGTTCATTATTTTTTAGTAGTTTTAATGGTGTCCATTATTAATCAATATAATTTTTTAATATGATATTATGTCTAAATAAAATAAAAAAATACAGTATTCATGATCATCTAATACACATGTGAATCATGCAATATTGTCACATTAATTAGTTAATTACAACACTTATAAATAATATAAAGTAATCGACGAGATTTTTAAAATTGGCTGGCGGCATTGCTAAAATTGGAAGAAGGGATAAATAAGTGGCTTGAGTTCTAAAGTTGGCCAAGTAAAAAAATTAATTGGTGGGACCCTCCAAATCTCAAGTCTGGTCAGATCAACGACTCGTATTGTCTTTCATTGGTGTTAGTAGCTCGACGGTTAGTAGATGGATAGCAAAGAGAAAGAAAAATGGCCTTGATACATGTCGCTCCCTGATTGATTCCTCTACCTCAAGTGGTGTGGATCAAAACCACCATTGGCCCTTGGAGAAATTCAAATATATTCAAATAAATTAGTTTATTATTATTTTCAGAGCTTGGAAAGTTGACTCTCGTGCCATTTCGCTTGTCGTTTTTACCTGATAGTCGTTTTCAACTGGAATTGTGCTTCGTCAACTTGATCCTGAGTCATTTACTATAACATTGTAACCACAGAGTACTTCTAAAACATTATTTGTTATCTTAGAATCCACTCGAAATATGTTTTTTCTGTGTAAAAACTTAGACGAAAAGGAGGAGTCTGTAGTTGATAAATAGGGGGGTATTTTTGATCCAGTTTTATCTGTCAATAGCATCTCATAGTATAAAAGCAAGTTAGTTGCAATAGAAATAAAAAATTATGATGTTTTGAGTAGTGTAAAGGCTTCAATTTATCGTTTTTATCAAGAACAAACCTGTCATTTCCCTGATTTCGTCAGTTGGTGTGAAATTAACCATTCACATATAGAGAGAGTAAGTGTTTCTTCTGATGGGTCAAAAATCCTGTGCCGAGTCAATTCCCAGGTCATTAGATATTAATTAGGGTTATTCCAACCTTTTCCCTAAAATTGTGTGTCGTTCGATTTGGTAGAATTGACTAGGGTTTACAGAGAAGTTAGTTTAGAGACAAAAAAATGAGTTTATTTCCAAAATATTGAAACATAGTCAATCTATTGAAGGTCTTTCATTGCCCTGTGATGTAAATATTTCCCAATAAAGTTTACAATTGGTCTTTTCCCTTTTAAGTCAAATTTTGGGTTTGGATAATGATAATTTTTTCATTGAAGTCATGTTATGGTTTTTGATGATGTCAATTCAATTAGAGTCAGTCCCAGTTTTCATTAATTTTGATGAATTCCTAACTAAAGTAATCCATGCTCAGCTAGTGAATTTCCACACTCTCATAAATTTTTGATACCATACCTATCTGTTGAACATGTTCATATACTATTGTCAAACAAATTATCAACATCTAGATCCAATATTATTCTCATGTTATTCAATCATATCAGTTGAGGCAGATAAGACTAATATGTTTGATTTCATCAACAAAATCATGTCAAGGATATACAAAGTTATTTTCAATACATAATTTCCAAGGGTTTCATAGGAGATGAAAACCAAGCTACAGTTCACTCCATAAAACAGAACATGAGACTGGTTTTTGTACAGGGATTATATAATCATTAGAGTTTATGGTTTCAGTGAAACCTTACATTCTGCCAACATTTTTGACTCCTAGAATATTTTCCCTTGATTTCATTAGACAAAGACTTCACTCTAAGACAAAGAATTTTCTTAATTAAAAGAAGTCATCAAATATTAAATTCCCCTTCAATATGGGACCTTTGGTCATTAAAGGTAAATCATCTCTTCCCATAGTAGAGAAGTTATTGAAGGTCATGAATTTCCAAGAAGAAGAGAAGATTAGATATGATCCTCATCAAATCATATCATAGAGAAGACAACAGAATAAGAATGAACCCTATGAGCATCAAATAGTAGAAGGTTTAGATAAAATGGCCAACTTGGAAAATTTTGATCAAGACCAACAAATGCCATAAATGTTTAATAAAGTTCAGGATTCAAAAAATGATACGGTTCGAGCAAATCCTCTTATAGTGGCAATTCAAACTCCAGTAAAAACTGATAATGTGAACAAAAGAGCCATATCAGAGGTAGCTGACGTGGAAATTGATGAACCATTTTCCAATAAAAGGAGTAAAATTGAAAGGGAGAAAGTTGTGTTCATCCTGGAAGAAGATGAACCCATAAAACAAGGAGGAAATGTTGTAATTGTTGAAGAAGACAAAAAATTGCCAAATACAAAAGAGAGAATATTAGAGCCCGTCATTCAAATACAATAATATTTATCTTCATATGCTCAAAAATCCTAGTTTAAATCTAAGAAAGAGCTGATTACAAAATATGCACAAAAGAAAAAGAAATTATTTGAAGAGGGTTAGACATTATTTTTAGAATTCAAGAAACTATCTCAAAATAAAGTTTCGTTGGTTACAGTTAAATATGCATAAAGGAATACCTTGAATATAGTAGTTACAGAAGAAAACAAGGTTGCTGAGATGAAAATCAAAACGGATCAATTAATTAATGCACCAGATAAGATCCATTTGCATAAACAAACCAGTGAAATGATTTATGGTGACCTTTTACAATCAACTTTGAATATTGAAAGGCTGGAAAGAAAGGTGACAAAGTTGGAAGGGAAACTAAAGAAATAAAAAGCAACAAATATAGCATGGAATATACAAATTAAAAGGCTAGAATCATATATCATGGTTGTAGGGGAAAATCCTGGCAATATGCAGCTTATTAAAAAATTTCTTGAGGAAAAAGAAAATGGAATCCAGGTGATGAAGAAGAAATTAAACATCCATGTAAATGAGCATGTGTAAATCACATAAATAATGACCTTACAATAGGTAAAATATTATCTACAACAAGAATTGATGAACTGTAAATAAAAATTTCTACAATTAGAGGATGAAAAACAAGAGTGGAAGAAAGAAAGAGATGAATTGTTGTTGAGAAATGTAACTGCAATCTCTAGTCGGGAAAAATATGTATCTACTGAAAATATGGTAAAATATATGTCCCAAGTTAAGCTAAAGGATGTAGAAATTGAAAAACTGAAACAAGAAAATCAGAAACTTAAATAGGAAGCAGCTCAAAGAAGTGAAAAGATAAATCAAATCCAAAAAGATAAAAATTGTTTGTAGGAAAAGGTTTCCAAGTTGAAGTCAAGGATAAAGGGAAAAGTTCCATTGCAAGGGGAAAATCATCTTCTCTAGGATTCCTTAGCAATGGATATCACCAAGTTTAGACAATACTTAAAAAAAATTTATGACAAGAATATTGTAGCAAGTAAAACCCTTCATATATGTGTAATTGTAAATGAAACACAACTGAAAATACCTTTGGAGTGGGATCAAATGAAATTAATCTCCTAAATGAATTTTCTAATGCAGATTTGTAGACTATTGGAGTCAAAGATATGACTTTTTTCATAGTTTGGGCCAGGAAAATCATTGGAAAACATAACCATATGAGGAATGTGCGGTCAAAATAAGAGAAGATAGAACAAAATGTACAACGATTCAATGATTTATTCAGTCGGTTTTTTAAAAGGGGTTTGCCTTCTTTTTGGAATAACAATGGAAAGATGGTTTCACAAGAGAAATATAATGTTTTTTTGACCCAGGCTCAAATGGATCATTCTAAATTTGAAGACCTGGAAAAAGGAAATACAATTTTGGACAAGTTAAAAAATGACTTCGAGATTCTAAGTCAATTCAGGACAATTAAATCAGGTCTTCCTCCTATTTCATATGCATCATGTATAGCATTAGAGGTTCTTATCAAGGAAATGGTTGTTTATGATATTCCCTTTGAAACTCAGTGGAAGAAAGTTGAGAGACCGGGGAGATCAAAGTATAAATTTCCAGCTGCTAAGCAGTATTGATGACTCATCCAGGTGGTAAAATATGGTTTGAGAGGAAATCAGGTTAAGCAGATCTTTTAGTCAAAACAAATCTAAAGAAATATATACATCATTTATGAAGGGATTTTTCAGGTGTAACAATATGTCTTGAGTTTGTGATTTTCTATTGTGTATGTTTATTTTTATCTTAGTTTCCCATTTGAATGTATAATCTTCCATTATTTAATTAAAAGTAAATGATTCATAATTCATCTTTGATGCTATGAGTTCATAGAAGTTAAATACTTCCACTTTTTCCACTAAAATTAACACAAAATTCATCCATGTTAGATGCTTTATGTTAATGGAGTGTTAATCCTCAAATCCTCAACCATACTATAACAAGTTTAGTAGCTGGAAAACATTGTCTATATTGCTTCTATCATTGATTTGTTCAACCATCAATTATTGATCACTTTGGTTAATATTTCAATTTCTTGACTCCATGCCCAATGGTCAATTCCTAACCCAAGCAACCACACTATAAAACCCATCCTTATATAAATATATGGCCATTGCGACTAAATTTCATTGAGGGATCCCCCTCTGGTTGGAAAGGCCAATTTCTAGCCTAAAGATTGGTTTGAAAGGGTTACCTTGGCAATTTTCCATTACAACCAAGAAACTTACCAAGTGATAACAATAGGCACGACACAAACAACATTTTTTAATCGCACCACAAGCAACATTAAATGAAATGAACTAGTGAATAGATGCATTAAAACATGTCATTACATTTCTAATCACACCACAAGCAACATTAAATGAAATGAACCAATGAATAGATGCATTAAAGGATGTCCTTATATCTCAGGTCACATGCCCTTAAATAAAAAAGGTATGAACACTATGTAAAGTAAGTTTAAATGGTCTAAAGTCTATGTAAAGTAAGTTTAAATGGTTTGAAGACTATGTAAAATAAACATAAATTTTGCAACTGATTCATAAAACATGATCATCTAGATCAATGATTTTCTCAAATACTTCTTAGCCCAATGAATGAAACTCTTTTCTGTCTCCTTCAAACGTTCACATACATCAATTGTATCTTCATAGGAAATGAGGATGTTACTTGTGACATTAATGACAAGTATATTGGCCTCTTCAGGACCAAGTGGGGCTCCGTGGATCATAACAAGTGAATGAATTCGTCCAACGCCGACAATAGCACTGTCATATGGATCTAGTATGTTAAATTTATCACCTACCTGTAATAATTCACACTCTGCTGGAGTTAATGGGCACTGTCAAAAACAAAACAAAAAAAACGTATAGATAAATATAATAACAAAAAATACGATTAAATTCCAAAAACATGCATAATTATTGATATAACAAAATCAAATGCACTCACCGAGTCAATATTTGAAATATGTCCAACATGAGTTGTACACATTGATCGAGAATGATGAGGCCCATCAATGTTGGGAGATCCTTTAATTTTATCCTGCAAGTGATTACATCATGCACAAATCAAATATAACATTATAAGGACACACTAATATAGTAGAAAAAATAGTAAATATAACATTAAACCATTGAAAATCATACCTAAACCAATTAAATCGGATTATGAAATCAAGTGAATAAATGATTATTGGGGAATCATAATTAACGTACCTCATATAAATCACTACGACATCCCTCATTTTTCCATGAAGCAATGATAGGTTCAATGGAGGTGGTTGTGGTTGACATTGTCTTTGTCAACCCATTTTGATATATGCTTATGTTTAGAATTGTCTATATCTGCCATTATATAATGGTCAATCATTTCACTCACATAAATTTTTGATCTATTAGCTCCTTGAACCTACACATCATTATCAACACATAATTAGTTGGATATATATATATGAATAAAAATTCTATATAACACAATGTACTTACAAAAATTCCATACATAATGTATTCAAAAAAAAATCCATATACTTACAAACATGTTTTGATTGGCTTGCCACCCAACATGACCCAAAATAAATCGATCCCTCACATTTTCTCTTGATATCTTCCCTTTTGTACTCTTTTGCACATACTCTTCAACACACATACTTTTCCTTGAAATCCTCCCGTTGTTTGGGAGTCAAGCTGTTGTCCCTTTCTTTTCCATCCAAGATTGATTTTTTGCATTTATGCCTAAAATTATTAATCAATTTTCTCATTATGTTCTTCTAATATTTGGTGGAAATCCTTCCACCAAAAGTCTTAAAGTCATTTTCCATTTTTTGAGTCACTAGATCCACATTTCTTTCATATTTATCTACAAAATTGGCTTTGGTGACATCCAAATGAGACCTTACTTTCATGCCCAACTCTGAGGCCCACCATGCAGCATTTGGTCCAACAGGTTCACCATATTTGATCTCAACCAAATAATCCTTCTTCCCTTTTTATTTTCTTTGTTTGTCTTCTCTTTCTATTGACCTATACATGCCTTGACTAATTCTGCATCTTTTATGAAAGCCGATAAATCTTAAGTTGAATCAAGACTGGGTGATGTCGAATGAGCACTCATGTTTGAGTTCACAACAAGTGTTATAATTTATTTGGAAGTTGAAGGCCTAATTGGTTCCTTATTGACCACATTAGGTGTGGCACTAGCTATCTCACCAATTTTCTCAGATGTGCCTTCAAATCTTTGTTTTAATTTAAAATAAAAGTTTCTCGAACTTGATTATGATCCAGAATATACCAACTCTTCAGCGATATCCAGGAAGTTGATCATCAGTATTGTCATCATATTCTCCATGTACTAATCCACCAAGGCCTAGGATTGTGCGGGCTAGTGACAATGTGCCTTTTCTTTCCTTTTGTTTTTTCTCATTTTGTGTAGAATCGACCTTTTCCCTATAAAATAAAAAAACTTATTAAATTAGAATCGAAATCATAGACGACCTGCATCATCAAATAGATGATATACAACTATCATAAAATATACATAGAAGTGAAAAAGTATGAGGAATAACTACTTACTGATTTGTTGAACCATGAGCTGGCAATGATGTGTCGTGCCTTTGATTGCCTTTTGGTTCTACTCTCTTTCTCTAGAAGCCAACTTTTCCCTATAAAACAAAAAACTTATCAAATGAGAATCAAAAGCATATATAGGCTACATTGTGAAATAGATTATAAAAAACTTTCATGAAATATGCATAGAAGTGAAAATGTACAAGGAATAACTACTTACTTATTTCCCAAACCAAGAGCTAGCACATATTCTTCATTTCTTGTGATCCGTTCTTTACGAACACACTCATAATCTGCAACATTTTCATCACTACTTTTTCCACTTTTACATTTCACCCCATTACTCTTCATATCCTTTATGTCGAACATTTCCCATAAGAAACATCATTAGTACATGGACAAACAAAGACCATAAAATTAATATCTCAATTATATAATCACATATTATGATTAATAAGAATGTGTAGACCATATTTCCTTGCATATAATATGGTTCTATACAATGTCTAAATGTGTGAGATCATTTGAGTCTGAATGTGTGAGATCAAGTGTAGTCTGAATGTCTTTGTGAGAATAGATTCCTCAACTATAAATCTCCCATTGGCTTTGATCGATGGGTATATGAAGATATACATATTAGGAGGAATATAAATCTTTGCATCAGGACCGAAGGTAGTTCTTTATGATCTTAAAATCCTAATCAAAACAACTCATTGGTTTTGATGTATCAAGATTGCATTGTCCATATATAACCAGTGGAGACCTTCATAACCCAAGTAAGCACGATCCTCTGATGTAATACTAGCTATAAGCTCACACTATCATGGAATTAGAATCAATGTCGAGTTATGTGAAAATGGTGTATTCATTAAGGCTTCCATATAGGGGCTAGTTATGGAAATTATCCAAGGATTGTTGAGACACATGCTACATGTACAAATAAGAAATTAGGTTATCCAGAAAATGTTATAAGCCATGGATTTTAAACATGGTAGTCATGTATACTATCAGGTGACAATTATAACATGGGCCCATCTATGCAATGCAATGGGTGTACATTGGAAATTAACATATATAAAGGACAACTTAGGCATAAATAAGCCACAAAACAAATAGTCTTGCGGATAAAATAAATCACCTTGACCATCCAAGGTGTTTATCCCAACAAATTCAACCTTGGGAACTTGGATCATTTCACACAAGATAACTGAGAGCTCATGGTAACAATTTTGATCTCTTAGAGCACCCTGCATAGTTTGTTTCACACAACCTTTTCAAGAACCACTCACCCTCCCCCATTTTGAGAAAATTTGTTAAACCCTTTCGGAGAGGGTGATTTGTAGAGTGCCCCAGTTCATAAGGACTGATATGAGAAAAATTATAAATATCCATGACATGATAATTTAAAATTTGTAAGTCAAAAAATCTAGCCACCTAAGATATCGTGAGAATATAGGTACCTAAAAGCAAGAAATTGCATTTGAGCTTGAGCTTCGCCAGCACAAAATCAAAACGAACCAGATTGTATCTCACAAAAAAGAAATGTTGGTTTGAACAACTCCTAGAAAGAGTACAAAAAATTAAAAATTGAAAAAAAACTGAAATCGATCTAATTTCTCAGATGAGACAACAATAGGGCCAATGACCTTTGTGATTTCAAATAGATTCAGGCCATTATTCTACATTAGATTCCTCATTGAAATAGTTCTATGTTTGTAAGTAAAATAAATTAAGACCAAATATCCTACCATGATGATTCGCTCCATGTTATACAAAGATTCATTGTAATGCCCTATTTTTTAGTTAAAAATAACATGTATCCACAATATCATAAGTGTAACATCCCACTCTAGTGCACTGAGAAAACTTATTGTTTGAGGACACTTGCTCGCAAGTGATCCAAACTATTATGATATTAAAACATTTGTCCTTGATTATGATGCATTATGGTAGATGACATGATGTTTTACTGCTTTGACATAGACAGGTGCTATTGACTCGGTTTTACTGAGTGTGCAGGGTTTTGGACCTTGAGGATGTAGAGGCATCGATGAAACCCCTTGGACTCCGGATCGAGTCAGGGAGTGTGCTATTGGGGTTTGATTGTTTTATTGTGATTTTAGTACATTTGATCAAATGATATGATGTGGACATGTTTTTTGATGATGGAGGCTGACGATAGCTTGCTGACTAGACTCACATATAGAGTGAAGGGGCCACACATGATTACCAAAGAGGTTGAGGGAGAGGTGTGGACAACAGCCCTGCCATAGCCTACTAGCACTCTCGTCGTGGCTCGAACCGTAGGTTAACCATTAACTAGTCTGAGAGGATCCACGATGCCATGAGGGCAGACCGCGACAGTCGCTCACGATGACTCTAAGGGGCGCACAATTAGGCGGGGGCATTATTCCTTAGAATTCCTTAGTCTCCCACAAGTTCACCTAGCGGAGTGTTGACTCCAGGGGTTATTGATGTCTACCAATCAGTCAAGAAGCAAGTGGCACCCTTGGAGCACGTGGTGCATCCTGAAGGGCACGTCATGTAAAAGAAACTAAAGAGGCGAGTGGCACCCTTGGAGCACGTGGTGCATCTTGAAGGGCACGTCGCGCAAAAGAAACAAACAAGGCGAGTGGCACCCTTGGAGCACGTGGTGCATCCTGAAGGGCACGTCGCGTTGATGATGATGAAGAAACAAACCTAGATGGCCCTAAGACATTTAACACCTTATGAAATTCTTAAACAACTTCCCTAATTAAATGTCGCCTAGTTTAGAATCTAAGTCCTAAGTCTAAAACTTCTCTAGGGGTAAAATTTTGTCTAACCTTAAGAAAAATACCCTATAAAAAACAAAAATAGAAATTAAACTAAAAACCACTTAAGCAATAGTTTTATTCTTCGTAAAATTTTTGGGGTAAAATGAAGAGAGTAAGAATTTAATTCAAATTAGTGGATTTATAATTGTAAAGAAAAATTTAATTGTTTAACTTGTGAAAGTGTAAAAGATATTAAATTCTTAATAAAAAGGAAAAGAGGTTAAATTGCGCAACTGTCATTTTTGGCTCTAATAAAAAGGGGAAAGAAGGGAATAATAAAAATTAGGAAACTAAGGAATGGAGGAAACATAATAAGGGAAAGAAGGGAACTTATGGTAAAAAGTGAGGTCAACTTAGTAAAGAATCGGCATTAAAGAACCTTCTAATTTGAACTAAATTAGCAACATCATTTTTAGGGAAAGTATTTAAAACCTGTAAGGGAATCTAGGGACACCTAGGAGTAAAAATAAGAGTAACTCTAGGTGGGTGAGGGAAATAAGACAATTTAATAAATTAAAGAAAATAGTTAATGGAGAAACATGCGGGATGAATGACACTTGTACGAAAGAGAATTTTTACAAGATTTTATTAAAACTTAAAGTAAATGAAATTTGGGGAAAGTGGGAAGTTCTAAAACTCTATAAAAGAGAGGAAGGAGGAGGAAGAAGGGGATTGGTTGTTAGCGTAACGTTAAGCTGCCAGATTGTGACTTGACTGATTACTTGTGGGGAGTTGGGATTTCTCAGCTCAGATAGGAGTGGTAGCTCGGCTTTGCGAGGTGAGATTGGAGCTAGACATACCATATGGATAGTGTGTGGCCCCTTTGCGGCTCGGGGGGCTAAGGGAGAAGCAGAGTACTCCTAGTGTTGGTTGGGAGGTACTGGTGAGGTCTCGACGGTCGGCGAGCGGGAGCAGCACAGAGCGTGCGAGAGTCCTTCGAGGCAGACAATAAGGCAACGGTATGATCTTTATTTGGTAGAGTAGAATGCATATTTATTTACTTCGGCAATTAAAATTTTATTGTTGTAAAAACGTTGACTCAGCTGTTGAAATACGGTAATCGTGGGAAAATAATATGTACTCCGTCTATTGTATCTACATCTTTAAATGTCTACCTCTGTTGTTGTCCTTGGTGAAATGGTTTTCTTGCTCCTTGGTGCGTTGATAATCTTGAACTAGATTGATGGTGAAGTTCCTTGTTGTGCGTTTTGATCGCCGGAATAGTTTTTCTCTGCAATTTGCCTCTGCCCAGTAATAATGGTTGAACTCTGTCTTAAGATTTTTCCCTTTCGTGGAATGCCTAAAAATTTTATGGTCTGTGTTCTAGTTGGGGTTCTACTTTTCCTTGGTTGGGATCCTTGCTTCTGCGTGACTCTTATGGTTGTATTTTCCCGGACGTTTTATATCTGCTTTCAAAAATTTGGATGGTAGCATTATAGTCTTGACACTCTGTTAGTTTAATGCATTGTTGTATACATATTTGGGGGCATTTCAGTGGCGAATTTGTCGGCATCCATTATCCACTTATTACCTCTGCCTTTTTGATAAAAAAAAAATTGAATTGGTACTGTATTGGCAATCGTTCTGTAACTGCCATATAGTTAATGCCGCTGCGATTTGCATAGAAACCAAATGATTAAATTGGATTCGTCTGTGATGGGCGTACTAGCATTCGATTGTAAATTTGTTTCCTGAATTTCATTGTGCTGTAAATCTTACCACCTACAAGGTTTGTTTACCACCGGTCTAAAGCCCCAACCGAACTGTTGAATGCCAATCCTTCTTCCCTTCCAACTATATAAAAATCGTACTAGAATCACCCCTTCCTTCCACATTGGAACCCTTGTTGAATTGTCTCTGCAACTGTAAAAGAAATCGCCCCTGCTAGCAGCATTCAATCCTTAATCCTTCGCCCTACACATTTTATTTAAAATCGTATAAATTTTACCTCTGCCAGAGCGTGAATGTGCTGTCTGGTTGCAATTGGTAGAACCTGTACCGTTCTCCTTGTCGGGGTCTGCCCCATTTTATTTACTATATCTGAGCCAGCGACTGGACTGCATCCAATTTTATAGTCAACACCATTTTACACTGGCAAAGAGAGGGGGTCGCGGGTTTAACTTGAACAATGTGTCGGTGGATTGTAGAATTCTTTTTGGGGGCTGGCGGTAACCCCCTGAAGTTCGACAGAATTTCCTTTATGAGACAGTCTAGACCGGCCCTATTTTCGTGGTAGGTGGTATGGTAGAGTTATGGACCCAATGAATAAGTAAATAACTTTACCTAACCATTTCATCCACTTGGTAACAGATTATTGGGGAGAAACAAACTAAATTATTTAAGATCGGGAAAAATCCATTATCCTTTCATACTAGTAATTATTTGAATGTGAAGTGTATGTAAATTTGGAAACAAAAGTAATCTTTGTAAATAGTAAAAGGGTGACTGTGTGACTACTGTGTATTAATTTCCTGACTACATTCTAGGATCCTGTGAATCATTGGTTACCATTTGGAATTACTTCCACTAAAAGCCTAATTACCGCTTCCATCCTTGCGCCTTGTTTTTACTTTACATTGAATGTTGTTTATCTAATATTAAGTGTCATGTTATTAACTTCTTTATTTAGTTAGTTGCTTCTTGGTTTATTGAGGGTAGACTTCTAGTTCAAATGGTTGCTTGTTATCAATTAATGGCTAGATGGAAGGGGTTGGGTTAAAGATGGGTTGCTTATTTTACTTGCTAGACTGGTGGCCTTTAAATATCTTGATTGTAAATTAGTGGTTGAATCCTGATCTAGACCATCTAGTCATCTTGTAAATAATGCATAATTATATGAGTTGCTTCAGAGTGTGGGAGGTATATTTTCACATAAACGGATTATTGTTGTGATTGATGGTTCTCATATTATTGGCGAACAAGCATTATCAATTAGTTGTGGTATAATTCTATCATTTGTTCTGCTATTGACATAAATGAGTTGTTCTATTGTTCCTTTTCGTAAGAAACTAGATATTTTTAATTAAATGTATTTGGTCCTTGTAACATTTGTTTTCAAAGGAGATAAAATACTTCGTAAGAACTTCTTAGTCAATTGCCATCATTTAAGTTAATGTTAATGTTACTTATTACATTTATACAATTAGATCATTTATACATTTAGATGTTGATGTTAATGTTACTTTATTGATTTATACATTTAGATCATTTAGTTAATGTTAATGTTACTTATGTGCTTGCGATAAAATATTTGAATGTTTCGTTAATTATGGAGTTATGATCTTCGCATTGTTAAGACAATTATTGGTTCATAATCTTTGTCTATCGAATTATAAGTTTAGATCATTCAATGAATGTTAATGTAAATTTTACAATGATTGCGACAGATGATTTTAGGATATTTCGTTAATTATTGATCCATCATTAAAGATTAAACGTAAATTATTGTGTTAAATTACAATTATAGCTATTCATTATATTTATGATTATAACTAATGAGTAATTATCTTGTTAAATGTTAAACCAGTCAAAGTTCAGACTTGTACAATAAGGTTCCTTGGATGTTGTTTTAGAGGGTACCTTGATGACGAATTATGATCTAAAGTTGCGCAATGGAATGACCTTAAGACTCTTATAGATTGTAGTCCCTGGTTTAATTTTGTTGTACTTGGTTGCAATCCTTTTGTCGCTTTGTCTGCTTGTGTCGGGCGGGATGTAGACACCTCCATGTTCCTCATAACATTCGCCAGCCCTGAGCCCTTAAATGGTTAAAATCGATGGGAACCTAGGCTTGAGCGTTGCTTATGTGTCTTGGAGGTCCTAACCATTGTAGGGTAGGACGGGCGGGTAGTCAGTCTTATTTGTAGTCAATTGATTGTCGCTTAATGCTTGTGGATACTTGATGTGCGTCTTAGGTCATCATGTTGTGTTGTCATTATATGTGTCTTGTTCGTCGTCAGGTGGCGACGCAGAGTCGGATGTGTTTATTACCCTTGCACACATGTGCACACACAAAATAAATAAATAAATAAATAATTGGCACTTGTTAAGAGGTTGGTCGTCGTAATGAGGAGGATCGCTACATATGGTATCAGAGCGGGTTCAACCCATGACTTGGGATCGCTATGAATTTCATTGTTATTGATTTGATTATACTGTTGCTAATTGAGTTGACTTGTGTGCTAAGAGAGGAGGCGCAACGCCTCCAGTAGCATCCACACTTGAGGGGTCTAACCCCCAGGGAGACGAGCAGGTTCTTGGATAGGAGTGGATACCAGTTAGAAATGTAGTCGGGATGATGAGATCCTTTCAGCACATGCCTGAGGCATTGATCAGCCGTTTGGACAAAGATGAGGCCAGGGCGCCGGCACCCACTAAGGTTCCACCGCACGCACCGGCTGTTACTGGTAGCATTCACCGTGAACTCGAGAAGGTCAAATTTCCCGAGTTCTTTGGTGCCTCAGATGGCGCAGCCACCGAGGCATGGGTTGAGAACATGGCAATGTGCTTCGCACTTCGCGATTATACCTCCAACATGAAGGTCCGCATGGCGGTCTTTCAACTGAAGGGAAGCGCTCTTCTATGGTGGAAGACACTCCTGCCACAACTGAACATGGCCGTCGAAGACATGTCATGGGAACTGTTCGAGGAACGGTTCCGAGAGAGGTACCTTTCTGAGGAATTCATTGAGCGTCAGCTCAATGAGTTCAACGCCTTATGACAAGGAGGTGATACGGTGCCCGAGTATGAGGCACGTTTTATGGAGCTACTCTAGTATGCTCCGCACCTTAACACAAAGAAACTTAAGGTCAACCGGTTCGTGTTCGGCCTTAATGGAAGCCTGCGTACAAAGGTTAGGATTTTGATGCCTCAAACCTTGCACAACGTCGTCTAGAAGGCCCTCATAGCAGAGGAGGAGCTTATTAGTGGGGGTCAGACCAGGACTCCAGCAAGACCAGCAGGGTAGGTTCCATCTGGAACACAGTAGCACCAGACACCAGCGAAACATACACCGGGTTATCGTGGCTTCTAGAGGGGATCCACATTCATTACACCCCGGCGACCACCACCTCAACAGCGGACACCTTATCGGGGACCACCACATCAGTAGTAGCATCGCCCATAGTAGCAGCAATTTAGGCTTGTTTAGTAGCACAAACCAAGGTTCCAAGCCAGTGGCCCATCATCTTCTACTTCAGGTACCAGGACTACTGGGATGAAGAAGGGGTGTTGGATGTGTGGGGAGCCACACTACCAGTGTGACTGTCTTGTGGAGAGGACCAGAGCATCTGGATCAGCTGGACTGACTACAGTGGGAGATATGGGCAAGGCCCATCGGATTCATGTAGCGGTGAATAACCGCCAGGCAGAGCACCAGTCGACTATGCTCGAGACGACAGGTACTGTCGCTGACCAGACCCTTAGTATTTTGATAGATCCCGGTGCTACCGAGAGTTTCATTTCTGGTGCAGTGCTAAAAAGGATTAAGGTAAAGACATTCGAACGGGACGAGTTTAGCTTCGTAGAGATGGCTTCGGGAGATAAACAGAAGGTTGGAAGAAAGGTTACGGGATGTGCCCTTAACTTGGGAGAGTTTGTCACAAGGACCAACCTGTACGTCACAATCCTAGGGTCTTATGACATCGTGATTGGTATGGATTGGTTGGAGTGGCATGAGGCGATACTCAACTGTAAGACAAAACGGTTGAGCTTGGTCAATGACGAGGGACAGAGGTGTGTGATTGTAGGATGGAACCAGGGAGTTTCCCTGAGGTTCGTCTCTTCCTTACAGTTATGGAAAAGTATGCACAAGGGGTGCAAGCTTTATGCGATCCTTGCATTAAATGAGAAGGGAGTAATGGAAGGTCTTGAGCACCTTCCAGTGGTGAAGTAATTTGCGAATGTATTTCCAAAGGAGTTACCTAGGATTCCGCCAGAAAGGGAGTTGGAGTTTACCATAGACCTGAAACCAGGGACCGAACCGATAGCCAGAACGCCTTATTGGATGTTGACCCCGAAGTTGCAAGAATTGAAAATGCAACTGAAGGAGTTGTTGGACTTGGGACTGATACGTTCTAGTGTGTCACTGTGGGGTGCACCGGTTATTTTCATACGAAAGAAGGACAGATCATGGAGGCTTTGCATCGACTACCATCAACTGAACAAGGCCATGATCAAGAATCGGTATCCCTTGCCGATAATTGATGATCTGTTCGATCAAATGAAGGGTACGATGGTGTTCTCCAAGATCGATTTGCGATCAGGTTAACACCAGTTGCGGATCAAGGAGGATGAAGTCCCTAAGACCTCTTTTAAGACGAGATTTGGACATTACGAGTTTACTATTTTGCCGTTTGGACTGACAAATGCCCCAGGAGTATTTATGAGTTTGATGAATGGGGTGTTCCATGAGTACTTGGACAAGTTCATCCAAGTATTCATTAATGGTATTTTGATCTACTCTCGGACGATAGAGGAGCATGACGAGCACTTGCGCTTGGTGCTACAGTGTCTGCGAGAGCACAAATTGTATGGGAAATTGTCCAAATTCTCTTTTTATCAATCGAGGATTTACTACTTAGGGCATGTCATCTCCAGCGAAGGTATCGCCTTGGATCCAGCCAAGGTTGAGTCTATTATGGAATGGCCTGCACCGACGAATGTCACAGAAGTGCGTAGCTTTATGGGTTTAGCAGGATACTATCGACGGTTTGTCGAGGGATTTTCGAAGATAGCGAATCCGATCATGGAATTGCAGAAGAAAAACAAGAAGTTTGTTTGGACCGAGAAATGCGCAGAAGCATTTCGGAGGCTTAAAGAGTTGTTCACAACAGCGTCGATACTAAAGGTCCCTGACATGGACGCAGACTTCTTGGTATGCACTAACGCATCCAAGGAAGGTTTAGGCGGAGTCTTGATGCAAGACGGACGAGTGATTGCTTACATTTCGAGAAAACTGAGAAGGCATGAGGAGAACTACGCGACACACAATTTGGAGTTATTATCCATCGTATATGCCTTGAAGGTTTGGAGACACTACCTTGTTAGACAAAAATTTGAGCTAAAGACTGATCATTGTGGACTACAACACATTTTTACGCAAAGAGACCTGAACGTGCGACAACGGCGTTGGTCGGAATTGCTTAGCGAGTATGACTTTGAGATTACTTACATAAAGGGAACAGTGAACCGAGTGGCGGATGCTTTGAGTCGGAGGCCACGCATATTTTCAGTGTTGCCTCTTTAGACGAATCTACGTGAAAATATTTTAACTTTACAGTGTGACGATGACTGGTACAAAGAGGTCGAGGGTTTTTTTCGGACAAAACACCATGATGGTACCACGATATGAGGGATTTTCATTTGATAGCGATGGGTTATTGAGGATTAAAATTCAAATTTACGTACCGCCAAATGACGAGTTGAGGATGTTGATCCTGAGCGAGGCTCATAGAGCAGTTTACATGGCTTACTTGGGAGTCACAAAGATGAGGGCAGACCTTAAGCCCTTATTCTTTTGGAAGGGAATGAAGGCTGACATAGTCAACTATGTGGCCAGATGTCTAGAGTGTCAGCAGGTAAAGGCTGAACATAGACACCCAGCAGGATTACTTCAACTACATGCCATTCCGGAATCGAAATGGGAGGTTATTTTGATGGATTTTATTATTGGATTGCCACTGACGGCAAGGAGGCACGACTCAATTTTTGTGGTAGTAGACACTCTAACGAAGAGTTCTCACTTTATTCCTGTGCATACGACATATCAAGCACCTGACATAGCTAGAGTTTTCATCAATGAGATTGTGAGGCTGCATGGTGTGCCTAAGAAGATTATATCTGATCGAGGATCGGTGTTTACTGGACGATTTTGGACGAGTTTCCAAGAGGCCTTGGGAACCCAACTTAACTTTAGTACTGCGTATCACCCAGAGACTGGCGGACAGACCGAACGAATGAACCAAACCTTGGAGGACATGTTGCGCATGTACGTGATGGACCAACAAAAGTGTTGGGAAGAATTCTTGCCTCTAGTAGAGTTCGCTTACAACAACAGTTACCAAAGCACCATTAAAATGGCACCTTTCGAGTTTCTTTACGGGCGACCGTGTCAGACGCCCTTGAGTTGGAATCGGCTTAAGGACAGGGTCCTGGTGGGACCAGAAGCGATCCAAGAAATGGAAGAGTTATGCCGATGCGCACCGAGTCGACCGTAGTTACGAGGTCGACGATCGAGTCTTCTTGCGGGTTAAACTGCATAAGAGTTTGATCAAGTTTGGAAAGGGAGCTAAACTCTCTCCTAGGTTCGTAGGACCTTTCAAGATTGTGGAGAGAAAGGGGCCTATGGCCTATCGACTAGCCTTGCCTGATTCCTTGAGGCGTATGCATGATGTTTTTCATGTATTTGTTTTGAGACATTATATTAGTGATCCTACCCATGTGATTGACATGAGTTCCTTGCAGGTATCGGACGAGGGGGCACTCATGGCTGAGCTGGACCGCATCTTAGATCATTGATCCGTCAGGATTTTTCGAATGACTATGGTTGAGTTTTATTCGCATGCATTAATTGACCATTGAGGAACTTTAACGAAAGAGAGAGAAAAAAAATGAATTATACAGCCATTAACATATTTTCAGATCTGAAAAACAATGAAAAGCAGCAAACCATAATGCACAAGTTTGATAACGGAGTTCGGCAACTTTGCCTACGTCTCCGGGCCTTTTCTCTGTGAGGGAGGCTTCTTGATTTCTTTTTGAAAGTTTATTAGTACATCTTTACAATTGTCGATTGGCTCCTAGACTGATCTGGTCTTGTTCGCCATGATCTCTAGAATCTTTCACAACTTACGGCACCTGAAACGGATATATCGAACTCTCAGAAATCGTCCGACAGCATCTCTACCTCAACAGCTCCTCTGCCTCAAGCTGGCTTAGACCTGGCTTTGCCTCAGCATCTCTGCTCTCCAAAACCGTCAAAAAGCTCTCCAAAGGCTTCAAAATCTGACCAAATGGCCTCAACATGGCCTTGGTTAAATAGTTGGAAAAGTTGGTTTCAATCTCCAACTTCCTCCCAAGAATTTAGGCTCTAAAAATGCCCAATAACCCTTAAAAATGGATTAATTACATTAAAAAGGCTTAAATAATAACTAAAAAAACCAATTTTTAGTTATAATACCCACTTTATAACTATATTGGGCGCTAGGCCCCTTTCCTGGGCGCGGCCCCTTTTGGCAAGGTCGTATGGCACTACATATAACCGGGGTCGGGGCTAAGCCCCGGCCCCTCCCCCCGCCAATTAAATACAAGCTGCACAATAAAACATTTTAAATTCGCCCATGTAACAAGTAACATGTTTCGGCGCATTGGTCAACCGAGCTTGGTAAGGCATGGACGGAAGTGGAGGTCCGGGGTTCGAATCCCCCGGGCTCCGAAAATTTTTGACACAGGCCATATTGGCAAAACCCGGGGTGCCACGTGGCAGCCCGTGATTGGGCCACGTGGCACCTTTACAACCAATTGCTGAATGCCACATGTCGGTCTCTGATTCATCCACATCTGCTGCCACGTCAACTGCCATGTCATCCACCGTACGCCCAGTCATCACTGCCACGTCATCTGCTGACGTCATCCGTGCCACGTGTCACCCTTCCAGTGGTGACACGTGTCACCTCAAGATTGGTCCAAGTGCACATCGAAAATGCCAAATCAGCCTGACACATGTCACGCTCTGGAGTCGCCACGTGTCCTGTACGGAAGCCGCCACGTCACTGTACGAAACCTGCCACGTGTCACTGTACGAACATGCCACGTGTCCTGCCCAGTCAACATTTTTTTGCCTGTTTGACTTTTCGGTCAGAACGCGATAACTTCTCCATACGGACTCCGTTTGACATAAAAATTATACCACCGGAATCAGGAAGACGAGCCGGACGCAATGGTGTTGGTTTCGTCAGATTTCGAGCACTTTCATTTTTGAGCATTTTTTATGCCCTGACAGTCTGCTGAATCCGATTTCGGATCACACCTCCCCACAATAAGACCTTTTGGTCCCCAAAAGGTTACTGATCAGTCAACAAGCTCGGGATAGGCCACCCGAATTTCTCAAGATCCGATTACATTAATGGAAGCAAAATACACTGAAGCTGAGACATCCACTTCTGGCATAACCAAGTGACTGCTCTCTTTCCTTCACGATGTTCCTCTTGCTTTGTTGGTAATCCGTCCTCCTTCGTGGGTGCATGCAAAATCCTTTTGCCCTTCTTTGGACGAAGCTCCGGATTAAGCTTCCAACAACTAGCCTCTTGATGTCCACTCTTGTTGCAAAACGTACAACGAGTTTTTGGCATCCAGACCTGCTTAACCTTCTCCTTCTTCCGTTGTGGACTTGAGCCTTTATGCCGCATTTCCTTCTTGGACGACATAGGTTTCCTGTACAAAGTTTGTCTCTTCCAACACTTGGCAACACAATGCTTAGGTGAATGACAATAAGCACATGGATAAAGTTTCCACAAGTTCCGGTTTACTTGATTATGCGTGTTATAATCAAAAGGAGAATTAATAAAAACATGACCATTATACCTTCCATGCTGATCTTCACCTTTCTTTGGAGACGACTTGCATTCACTACCACAATCCTGAAGTGATGCGCCATTTCCCTTTGTGAAGTGTTCTCGCAATGTCTTAAGTTGGCCATTTGAAGCATCACTTGCTTCCGAAGTTTTGGAACCCATCTTGGAAGACTCTCCAAGGTCCCTTCTTTCATATCCCAATCCTAAGTATCGAGGCCTTTCTTCAACCTCAATGGGATTTACAATGCCTTGACCTCGACGTCCAAGGCCCTTTCCTTTTTCATAACCCATCTTGGTTAATATTCTCAAACCTACACCTTTTGTGTGTTTTTCAAATTCACCAAAACCAACTTGATGAGAATGAGGAAAATTTGTTGAGAAACCTTCACTGCATACCTCAGATATGTTGTCTGAAACAGATGTAGAAGGCACTTCCTTCAATGCTTCTTTTCCCTTGTTGTTCTTTGAAGTTTTCGCTTGAACCGTGCTCTTTCGTTCCAAGTAGTCTTCATACAACACCTTCACCATCTCGGCCATGGAAAACACCGAATCTCTGAACTTCTTCTCGTCTTGAGAAAGTCCTCCTGTAGATGCCATTTCCCTCTTTGAGATGTGCTCTTCCCTGGCTAACATGCAAAACTCAATTCCAAATGTCAACTAGCTCTGATACCACTTGATCCGTCAGGATTTTTCGAATGACTATGGTTGAGTTTTATTCGCATGCATTAATTGACCATTGAGGAACTTTAACGAAGGAGAGAGAAAAGAAATGAATTATACAGCCATTAACATATTTTCAGATCTGAAAAACAATGAAAAGCAGCAAACCATAATGCACAAGTTTGATAACGGAGTTCGGCAACTTTGCCTACGTCTCCGGGCCTTTTCTCTGTGAGGGAGGCTTCTTGATTTCTTTTTGAAAGTTTATTAGTACATCTTTACAATTGCCGATTGTCTCCTAAACTGATCTGGTCTTGTTCGCCATGATCTCTAGAATCTTTCACAACTTACGGCACCTGAAACGGATATACCGAACTCTCAGAAATCGTCTGACAGCATCTCTACCTCAACAGCTCCTCTGCCTCAAACTGGCTTAGACTTGGCTTTGCCTCAACATCTCTGCTCTCCAAAACCGTCAAAAATCTCTCCAAAGGCTTCAAACTCTGACCAAATGGCCTCAACATGGCCTTGGTTAAATAGTTAGGAAAGTTGGTTTCAATCTCCAACTTCCTCCCAAGAATTTAGGCTCTAAAAATGCCCAATAACCCTTAAAAATGGATTAATTACATTAAAAAGGCTTAAGTAATAACTAAAAAAACCAATTTTTAGTTATAATACCCACTTTATAACTATATTGGGCGCTAGGCCCCTTTCCTGGGTGCGGCCCCTTTTGGCAAGGTCGTATGGCACTACATATAACCGAGGTCGGGGCTAAGCCCCGGCCCCTCCCCCCGCCAATTAAATACAAGCTGCACAATAAAACATTTTAAATTCGCCCATGTAACAAGTAACATGTTTCGGCGCATTGGTCAACCGAGCTTGGTAAGGCGTGGACGGAAGCGGAGGCCCGGGGTTCGAATCCCCCGGGGTCCGAAAATTTTTGACACAGGCCATATTGGCAAAACCCGGGGTGCCACGTGGCAGCCCGTGATTGGGCCATGTGGCACCTTTACAACCAATTGCTGAATGCCACGTGTCGATCTCTGATTCATCCACATCTTCCACCACGTCAACTTCCATGTCATCCACCGTACGCCCAGTCAGCAATGCCACGTCATCTGCTGACGTCATCCGTGCCACGTGTCACCCTTCCAGTGGTGACACATGTCACTCCAGGATTGGTCCAAGTGCACATCGAAAATGCCAAATCAGCCTGACACGTGTCATGCTCTGGAGTCACCACGTGTCCTGTACGGAAGCTGCCACGTCACTGTACGGAACCTGCCACGTGTCACTGTACGGACATGCCACGTGTCCTGCCCAGTCAACATTTTTTTGCCTGTTTGACTTTTCGGTCAGAACTCGATAACTTCTCCATACGGACTCCGTTTGACATAAAAATTATACCACCGGAATCAGGAAGACGAGCCGGACGCAATGGTGTTGGTTTCGTCGGATTCTGAGCACTTTCATTTTTGAGCATTTTTTATGCCCTGACAGTCTGCTGAATCCGATTTCGGATCAATCATCGCGTTCAACAGTTACAACGTCAAATGGTAGATCAGGTCAAGGTCCAGTGGGACAATTATAGTCTGCACTCGGCGACCTGGGAGGACGCATATGATATTTGCCAGTAGTTTCCATTTTTGTTTGATAGATAGAGATATGATACTGTGATACACTTATTTTGGCATTTATACTGAGAAACTTCAAGATGAAGTTTAGACCAAGAGGGGGTGTATGTAACATCCCGCTCTGGCGCACTGAGAAAACTTATTCTTTGAGGACACTTGCTCGCAAGTGATCCTGACTATTATGATATTAAAACATTTGTCCTTGATTATGATGCGTTATGGTAGATGACATGATGTTTTACTGCTTTGACATAGACAGGTGCTATTGACTCAATTTTACTGAGTGTGCAGGGTTTTGGACCTTGAGGATGCAGAGGCATTGACGGAACCCCTTGGACTCTGGATCGATTCAAGGAGTGTGCTATTGGGGTTTGATTGTTTTACTGTGATTTTAGTACATTTGATCAGATGATATGATGTGGATATGTTCTGACATGTTTTTTGATGATGCAGGCTTACGATAGCTTGCCGAATAGACTCACATATGGAGTAAATGGGCCACACACGATTACCAGAGAGGTTGAGGGAGAGGTGTGGACAATAGCCCTGCCACAGCCTACTAGCACTCCCACTGTGGCTTGAACTGTAGGTTAACGATTACCTAGCTCGAGAGGATCCAGGATGCCATGAGGGCAGACTGCGACAGTCACTCACGATGACTCTAAGGGGCGCACAATAAGGCAGGGGCCTTATTCCTTAGAAGCCCTTAGTCTCCCACAAATTCACCTGGCGGAGTGTTGACTCCAGGGGTTATTGATGTCTACCAATCAGTCAAGAAGCAAGTGGCACCCTTGGAGCACGTGGTGCATCCTGAAGGGCACGTTGCACAAAAGAAACTAAAAAGGCGAGTGGCACCCTTGGAGCACGTGGTGCATCCTGAAGGGCATGTCGCGTAAAAGAAATAAACGAGGCGAGTGGCACCCTTGGAGCACGTGGTGCATCCTGAAGGGAACGTCACATTGATGATGATGAAGAAACAAACCTACATGGCCCTAAGACATTTAACACCTTATGAAATTCTTAAACAACTTCCCTAATTAAATGTTGCCCAGTTCAGAATCTAAGTCCTAAGTCTAAAACTTCTCTAGGGGTAAAATTTTGTCTAACCTTAAGAAAAATACCCTATAAAAAATAAAAATAGAAATTAAACTAAAAACCACTTAAGCAATAGTTTTAGTCTTCATAAAATTTTTGGGGTAAAATGAAGAGAGTAAGAATTTAATTCAAATCAGTGGATTTATAATTTTAACGAAAAATTTAATTGTTTAACTTGTGAAAGTGTAAAAGATATTAAATTCTTAATATAAAGGAAAAGAGGTTAAATTGTGCAACTGCCATTTTTGGCTCTAATAAAAAGGGGAAAGAAGGGAATAATAAAAATTAGGAAACTAAGGAATGGAGGAAACATAATAAGGGAAAGAAGGTAACTTATGGTAAAAAACGAGGTCAACTTAGTAAAGAATCGACATTAAAGAACCTTCTAATTTGAACTAAATTAGCAACATCATTTTTAAGGAAAGTATTTAAAACCTGTAAGGGAATCTAGGGACACCTAGGAGTAAAAATAGTAGTAACTCTAGGTGGGTGAGGGAAATAAGACAATTTAATATATTAAAGAAAATAGTTAATGGAGAAATGTGGGGGATGAATGACACTTGTATGAAAGAGAATTTTTACAAGATTTTATTAAAACTTAAAGTAAATGAAAGTTGGGGAAAGTGGGAAGTTCTAAAACTCTATAAAAGAGAGGAAGGAGGAGGAAGAAGGGGATCGGTTGTTAGTGTAACGTTACGCTTCCGGATTGTGACTTGACTGATTACTTGTGGGGAGTTGGGATTTCTCAGCTCGGATAGGAGTGGTAGCTCGGCCTTGCGAGGTGAGCTGGGAGCTAGACATACCATCTGGATAGTGTGTGGCCCCTTTGCGGCTCGGGGGGCTAAGGGGGAAGCAGACTACCCCTAGCGTTGGCTGGGAGGTACCAATGAGGTCTCGACGATTGGCGAACAGGAGTGGCACAGAGCGCGCAGGAGTCCTTCAGGGCAGGCGATAAGGCAATGGTATGATCTTTATTTGGTAAGTAGAATGCATATTTATTTACTTCGACAATTAAAATTTTATTGTTGTAAAAACGTTGACTCAGCTGTTGAAATCTGGTAATTGTGGGAAAATAATATGTACTTTGTCTATTGTATCTACATCTTTAAATGTCTACCTCTTTTGTTGTCCTTGGCCGAATGGTTGTCTTTCTCCTTGGTGCGTTGATAATATTGAACTGGATTGATGGCGAAGTTCCTTGTTGTGCATTTTGATCGTCGGAATAGTTTTTCTCTTCAATTTTCCTCTGCCCAGTAATAATGGTTGAACTCTTAAGCTTTTTCCCTTTCGTGGAATGCCTAAAAATTTTATGGTCTGTGTTCTGGTTGGGATTCTACTTTTCCTTGGTTGGGATCCTTGCTTCTGCGTGACTCTTGTGGCTGTATTTTCCCGGACGTTTTATATCTACTTTTAAAAATTTGGATGGTAGCGTTACAGTCTTGACACTCTGTTAGTTTAATGCATTGTTGTATACATATTTGTGGGCGTTTCAGTGGTGAATTCGTCGGCATCCGTTATCCACTTATTACCTCTGCCTTTTTGATAAAAAAAAAATTGAATTGGTACTATATTGGTAATCGTTTTGTAACTGCCATATATTTAATACCGCTGCGATTTGCATAGAAACCAAACTATTAAATTGGATTCGTCTGTGATGGGCGTACTAGCATTCGATTGTAAATTTGTTTCCTGAATTTCATTGTGCTATAAATCTTACCACCTACAGGGTTTGTTTACCACCGGTCTAAAGCCCGAACCGAATTGTTGAACTCCAATCCTTCTGCTCTTCCAACTGTATAAAAATCGTACCAGAATCGCCCCTGCCTTCCACACTGGAACCCTTGTCGACTTGTCTCTACAACTGTAAAAGAAATCACCCCTACCGGCAGCGTTCAATCCTTAATCCTTCGCGTTGCACATTTGATTTAAAATCATTAAAATTTTACCTCTGCCAGAGCATGAATGCACTGTCTGGTTGCAACTGGTAGAACCTGTACCGTTCTCCTTGACGGGGTCTGCCCCTTTTTTTTACTATATCTGAGCCAGCGACTGGACTGCGTCCAATTTTACAGTCAACACGATTTTACACTGGCAGAGAGAGGGGGTCGCGGGTTTAACTTGAACAGTGTGTTGGCGGATTGTAGAATTCTTTTTTGGGGCTGGCGGTAACCCCTTGAAGTTCGATAGAATTTCCTTTATGAGACAGTCTAGACCGGCCCTATTTTCGCGGCAGGTGGTATGGTAGAGTTATGGACCCAATGAATAAGTAAATAACTTTACCTAACCATTTCATCCACTTGGTAACAGATTATTGGGGAGAAACAAACTAAATTATTTAAGATCGGGCAAAATCCATTATCCTTTCATACTAGTAATTATTTGAATGTGAAGTGTATGTAAATTTGGAAACAAAAGTAATCTTTGTAAATAGTAAAAGGGTGACTGTGTGACTACTGTGTATTAATTTCCTGACTGCATTCTAGGATCCTGTGAATCATTAGTTACCATTTGGAATTACTTCCACTAAAAGCCTAATTACTGCTTCCATCCTTACGCCTTGTTTTTACTTTACATTGAATGTTGGTTATCTAATATTAAGTGTCAGGTTATTAACTGCTTTATTTAGTTAGTTGCTTCTTGGATTATTGAGGGTAGCCTTCTAGTTCAAATGGTTGCTTGTTATCAATCAATGGCTAGATGGAAGGGGTTGGATTAAAGATGGGTTGCTTATTTTACTTGCTAGACTGGTGGCCTTTAAATATCTTGATTGTAAATTAGTGGCTAAATCCTGATCTAGACCATCTATTCAGCTTGTAAATAATGCGTAATTATATGAGTTGCTTCAGAGTGTGGGACGTATATTTTCACATAAACGGATTATTGTATTGATTGATGGTTCTCGTATTATTGGCGAACAAGCATTATCAATTAGTTGTGGTATAATTCTATCATTTGTTCTGCTATTGACATAAATGAGTTGTTCTATTGTTCCTTTTCATAAGAAACTAGATTTTTTAATTAATTGTATTTGGTCCTTGTAACATTTGTTTTCAAAGGAGATAAAATACTTCGTAAGAACTTCTTAATCAATTTCCATCATTTAAGTTAATGTTAATGTTACTTATTACATTTATACAATTAGATCATTTATACATTTAGATGTTGATGTTAATGTTACTTTATCGATTTATACATTTAGATCATTTAGTTAATGTTAATGTTACTTATGTGCTTGCGATAAAAGATTTGAATGTTGCGTTAATTATGGAGTTATGATCTTCGCGTTGTTAAGACAATTATTGGTTCATAATCTTTGTCTATTGAATTATAAGTTTAGATCATTCAATGAATGTTAATGTAAATTTTACAATGATTGCGACAGATGATTTTAGGATATTTTGTTAATTATTGATCCATCATTAAAGATTAAATGTTAATTATTGCGTTAAATGACAATTATAGCTATTCATTATATTTATTATTATAACTAATGACTAATTATCTTGTTAAATGTTAAACTAGTCGAAGTTCAGACTTGTACAATAAGGTTCCTTGGATGTTGTTTTAGAGGGTACCTTGATGACGAATTATGATCTAAAGTTGCACAATGGAATGACCTTAAGACTCTTATAGATTGTAGTCCCTGGTTTAATTTTGTTGTACTTGGTTGCAATCCTTTTGTCGCTTTGTCTGCTTGTGTCGGGCGGGATGTAGACACCTCCATGTTCCTCAGAACAATCGCCAGCCCTGAGACCTTAAATGGTTAAAATCGATGGGAACCTGGGCTTGAGCGTTGCTTATGTGTCTTGGAGGTCCTAACCATTGCAGGGTAGGACAGGTGGGTAGTCAATCTTATTTGTAGTCGACTGATTGTCGTTTAATGCTTGCAGATACTTGATGTGCGTCTTAGGTCGTCATGTTGTGTTGTCATTGTATGTGTCTTGTTCATCGTCGGGTGGCGACGCAGAGTCGGGTGTGTTTATTACCCTTGCACACACGCGCACACACAAAATAAAGAAAAAAAAATGGCGCTTGTTAAGAGGTTGGTCGTCGTAACGAGGAGGATCGCTACAAGAAGAGAATATACAAGAGCATCCCTGCCTAATGCATCCAAAAAATTCCAACAAGAAATTAGATGGAATCTCTTTGCTCTCTACCATATCCATCTCCAACATGTGTTAAATAAATTGACAAGATTCATTTTGACATGCAGTCTTTAAGGTTATTAGAATACTTGATATTTGAAACATAAACTTGCCATAAATATTTGTTCTATGATGATACAACAGTTCAATAGTTTGATCAAAATGGTATCTACTACTGCTGATAATAATTATTTGAAGGCTGAGTTCTGGGGGTGATTTAATCCTTATAGATTTCTGTTATGTATCACAAGTTTGAGCATAATTTGGATGAAATTTGGTAAAGCAAAGGTTGATCAAATAATTTTTCTTATTGATGATTTCAATTTTTTTTACTAATGATTTCTTCATTGAAACTCTAAGTGATTGAAGATATTTCAAGCAAGGGCATATATTGGTCCATACCCTTTGAAATATGTGAAATCTTGTATCTAAAAGTCTTTATATATATATGTGTGTGTGTGTGTGTGTGTGTGTTTTTCATCATAAAGGCATACAGTAAAAGAATAATTCTTCCATCTTTTGTTAACAATGAAACTCAAAAACATCCATTCATAGCATTTCTTAGATAGAATTTGATCGTAAGGAACATAAGGAAATCATATTTGAAACGTTGCATAGTACCAAAAACAAGTATTTGGCTAATCCCATGGACAAAACAATAAAATCCATACAAATATTAGTACAGAGTTTAGTACAACCATTGGCTAATCCCATGGCCAAAACAATAAAATCCAATTTGCATAGTGAAAATTTATTCCATAAATTTAAGGTGACAAATCATCATCATCATGATTTGCATTGCCATCAAGATCACAATCGTGATCTCTCATGTATGCATCTGCTTCATTTTCTCCATCATCCTCATACAATTTATTTTCCTGACCATGCATCCATTCTCTATCTCAGTCTCTTCATTGGGAATCAAAGTTTGTTCTTCAAATATAACTCTATTGTCATCTTCAGCTTCTTCTTCCAATGTTTCTTGTAAACTAGTACATTTATCATCAACCATTATATCAACATATTCCATGAGTTTCCTTTTCTAACGAGACTCTACTTGAGTGACATATGACCAACTTGGGATTATTCCATCATAAATTAGAAATGACTGGGTAATTTGAAGAGGGGAAACATATGGCTCATCAATCTTTGATAAAACTTGGTGTGTATTTGCACGTACAAATCCATACTCATCACGTTGTATTGCGGATGGTTTGATCCATTTACATTTTAATAATATGGGAATAGTATCACCATACTCAACTTGAATATTTCCTGTATGAATCCAAGATAAAGTTTCTTTTTAGCGTCGTGATGAAATTTAACACTAACAATACAATCAGAATTTTCCTTTCCTATGTCCTTTTCTTCCACTCTTAAGTGACTACCATAGGCCCACATCCCACTGAAATAAGAAGATGATATATTTGGAGGTCGTGAAAGCTCAATTTCCTCGATCGTTATATCCTGTCCTTCTTGTCATGCATCACTAATTGGATCAACAATCCAATCATCAAATTTTGGAAACGAACCATCTCCATTATTCAAATCCTAAAGTGTACGTTTTTGAAATGGATGCATCCATTTTTGAATATTTTCTCTGTATTTTCTACATAGGATATGAACATACAAGATAGTAAGAATGATAATAATTTAACTATGAAATGAAATTAAATAAATAAATTATCATGTAAACAATATTTCACCTGCCCCACTTATCAAATGAGGATGTGTTTTGAAGAACATAGGCATGTATCAAAGTTATTTCCTCATTTGATAGTTCGAAGCAACGTCAATTTCCTTCTAATACTTCGTCTGTTACTCTCTCGTCTTCATCATCATCCCATACACTTCGATTGACATTACTAAAATCCTTCATATATTCTATGCAAAATCCTATGGCCTCCTACATTAAACATCCTTCACACATGCTACTTTCTGGTTTTTCCTTATTACGAACAAACGTTTTAGAACCTTCATATATCATTCTATAGGGTACATCCATATAGTTCTTATCGGGCCACAATGATCTATTTCATGTTCTAGATGTATAAGAATATACATAGAAATATTGAATATTGTTGGTGCAAATTCCCACTCTAATAAGAAAAGGACTTTAACAACCTCTTCCCTCAAATTATCAAATTTTTAAGGATCTAACACATGCATACTCATTATCATAAATATTAGGCCCAACATTATAATTTCCAATCTTGGCCCCTTTTCCAAACTTGATATGACTGCAATAGGTAAAATATCCTCGATTATGACATGATAGTCATGGGTCTTGAGGCCTCTTAATCCATTATTGTCAGTTTTCCTTCTAACATTACTACTCACATAAGGACATCAACGTTAAGAATTGTGCACATTGTTCCTTTGTGCACACATAAGGAGCAATAGGTTTTCTATATTTTCCATCAACATATTTTTCAACCCAAATATTTCGACAAATCTTTAGTTCTTGAAGGTGTAGGCATGATGACACTATATCATATGCACCAAAAAAGAGTTTCTATAATAGCAAAAGCTATGTTTTTCTCAATATGCATAAAGTCAATAGTATGCCTAATGGTTATATGATTAAAGTATGGAAACTTATAGAATATGCACAATCGTTTTACACCACTATCATTGAGTGGATCATTTTTACTACCAAGAATGCCACGATTTTCCATAAATTGCATTCGTTTTTCTGCATTCTGAATAATTTAATCACTTGTTATTGTCGATGGTGCTTCATTATTCTCTTCCTGACCATTGAAACATGACTTTTGTTGATGATATGGATGATCCAATTTTAAGGTAAGCATGATGTCCACAATAAATACATTTACACAAACTACTTGAGTGCCTCACAAAGGGCTTAAAGATGCAAGTCAGACATCCATGGTATCCATGAACATTGATACTAGTCAATGTTCCATATGCAGGAAGATCGTGTATCATAAAAAATAAAAAATCTCTTAAAGTGAACTGGATTGAATCATTGTCCCTTAAAATTTCAATTGATTCAATTCCTTTCCACAATTTTTCTAGCTCATCAAATATTGGCTCTAAATAAACATCAATTGTATCTGAAGTCACACTTTTCTTTCCCAGTATAATCAATGACAACAACAAGAAAAATGATTTGGTTTCTAACCATGGAGGAAATTTATAATTTAATAAAAAAACTGGCCAGGTTAACCATTTAGTACCCTGATCTGAGAATGGGTTCAACCCATCTAGAGCTAAACCCAACCTTATATTACGAGGATCTTGGGAAAATTTTGGCCATTTGTTCTCAAATTCCATCCACATCTTAGAATCAACCACATACGGTTTTTTTCCATCAGTGCTCTTATTTTGGGAATGCCATTTCATAATCACATCAATGTCTCGACATCTATGGGATTACTGAAAAGTGGTGAAGAATATTTCTAGGCATTGAATTTGATTTCAACCTTGGTCTATACCTCGGTTCTTTACATTTCGGACATTCAGTCTCACTTGCATGATTTTTTCAAAATAATACACAACCATTCACACATGTGTGGATGTTCTCATACCCTAAGCCTAACTTAGTGATTTTCGCTTTACATGCACTCTATTTTTTTGGCAATGCGGAGTCGGGTGGTAACAACCAATGTAATAATGCCAATAAATCATCAACAGTCTCATTTGTCTAACCATGCTTTGTTTGAAAATTAAGAATTAGAAGGATTGTTGTCAAATGACATAACTTGCAAGTACCATACAGAGGTTTTGAAGCATCCTCCATCAGTTTGTGCCAATCATACTTGAAACCCTCATTCATCATTCTATCAACTTCAATCCCTTCATCTAATATTGTTGCATGTTCATCTGCATTTGTTTCCTCTTCGTCTATGTTTGGTGCCTCTATGTATCTCATGATTTTCAATGGTATCCTATTTGGATAACTATTTTAAGGGAAAGGGCTTATACCACTATGACTGAATCTTAACATATGTTAAAAAATCACATGTCTTATTTTCTTCTTCCCACTGAGATAATAATTACAAGGAAATTCATATTTATCCAAGATCTTCTCATCGACTATTCTCTCATCATGTGCATGGTATTCATTCATTGAAAAAAATGGTCGTTGACTCATATTCAATTTTCTGCATTCAATTATCACACACGTATCTTAATCTTACTTTCAAATCTTTTTATCTATCTCATCCTGAATTGAAATGCAATATCAAAACCAATTCCTAGAGAGAAAAAGGGAATTTTAAGACTACAATAGATGTTAGAGTATACTTATCCAATTACTAGGGTGTAGGCATAACATCTATTGTAGTACTATTTATTTCCTGGAAAATAAGTCTAGTCATATGCTTGGGGATTACTCCCCAATAAATACGACATATAAAAGAGACAAAATACCTTCTACCAATTCTAAGAAAAGTAAGAGAGTTTACAATTCTGATGATGGTCATCTAGTTGGCTATCAAGGAAAGGCCTCTTAGACTTTTAAGAGGCCATTGTTATCTAGCCCAAGAAGAAGACCCTGAAAAACTGATGTCAGTTCTTCAAACTTAGATGATGATGATGATGAATCTTCTAAATCTGATGATGATCAGACAAGTAGAAAAGAATTAAGAAATAAAGATCTGTAGGAAGAAAAGGACATGAAACAATGAACAAAAAATATCAAATGGATTCTTTTAGGGGGTATCCTTATGAATTTGATGATGAAGTTCCATATTTTTTAAGGGAAGGAAAGTGTTAGGGGTGGGGGTTCTATTTGAACCCGAAGGAAACATAATTTCATATTACCATTGGAATATATGTTCGGAAACCAACAACAATTATGAAGCTTATGCCCTGCTCCAAGGAATTCAACTAGAAAAAAAAAATCAAATCTTCAATTTGAATATAGTGGGAGACTCAAAGATAATCATAAGAACAATGATCTCGGTATCTTCCCCAAAAAACATGATTCTAAAAATCATCATCGACATAATTAAACTTCTATCGGAATATATAAAGAAAATAGCGTCGAGGCATATAAAATGACCAATCAAGCCATTGGCAAGGCCCCTAGTTATTTAGGGGCAGACGAGGGTCATAGTATAGCCACCCCCCCCCCATGAGGCAAGTGAGGCTCTTCATGACTAGGGATTTCATAAGAATGGGCCAAACGTGGTGGGGGAGATCGAGTGGCATGTCATCCACCATGTGGGAAAAGTTAACTTTAGGTGGAATCCATTGGCATGAGGATAATTGGAACGAGGACAGATTGTACTCTTGAAATACCATGGCAAGGGCAGGGAAATCTTGCCGCATAGGTATACTCATGGGATGAAGTATGTGGTTATGGTCTAGACTGAACAAGCATACATAGACAACATCATGGCCCCGAGTCAGGTTGAAGCAACCCAAAATGAATGATAGACCCCCTTTGTACTTCGTTATTGTTGGGCGATGTTAATGGTACTTGAGGCATGAGATAGATCTTCGATCCACTGCATAGTTTCTCCTCCCATGAATTGGGACTGCGTTTGTTTGTGAAACACATTCATGATTCTTCATGGATCAAGATTGGATAGGGATACTTATTCTGGAAGGCACAACCTAAATTTATTTCCACTCTCCTTTATGTTGTTTCCCCCTGAGCAAAGGTGGAGTCTGATTTTGAGTTTTCCATTTGTTCGGAGTCTGATCCTGAGCTTTATAGACTTGTTGAATCCAAGGTTTTGTTCATTTTCATCTGGTGGTTCTTTGCTTGGTCTTTGGGTCTGGGTCTACCCTGTTGGCTGGAGTCTTATTGGTGTCTGGCCCTGAGTTTTCTTGAATGTTTAGGTGGTTTTGGAGCTCATACATATCTTAGTCCAGTCACATTTTCTCAGGATTATGATTGTGTTTGGGGAGATTTGAGCCCTCGCCTCTTCTCTTCTGAGGTTTACTCGACATATATGGAGTTCTTTCTACCCTGGGCCTTATTGGAGAAAATCCTCTTTCATTGTTCGAATTGGTATCTTCGAACAATTGGGATAACAAACACTTGGAAGGATTTACACTCTATTACTCATAAGACACTCAGGAATATGGATCCTTCATGGTGTACTACAAGTCGTGGGAAACAAGACGTTGATCGGGAGTGCAAAAATTTCCATAGGATTAAAATTCAAATGGGTCCCATCAGTCCTACTCTTACATTTGAACTGGAAACTCTGTCCCAACAAAGGATGCTCATAGGTAAACTACAGGATGAAGTGTATGCACAAAGGAGCCAAATTGAGGATCTCTAGGAACACATAAAACAGTGGGAGAAAAAATAAGACCACTCTGACCTTCCCACCAGTCTCCACAAGGCTTCGAGGAATATATGAGAAGGCACTTCTAGTCAAATGCCTGATCTAAATTAACCAATGGAATTTAGTTATGAACAACATGGCATGCAGGTAGTCAAGAAGGAACCATGAGGCTAATTCACTCTTTTATGTTAAAGCTGTGTTTTGTTTTTCTATATGTATAAATGGTACTTTTTATCATCTTTTTACCTCTAAATACAACATTAGCGCTATTTTTTGGTCAATAATTAAAAATGTTGCTAAGATAGTAGGGATTTTTTTTGCAAAGTATAGACTTAATATCAGAGATGAATACTCTCAAGGTCTAGAGAAGCATCGTTTTTGTAACTTTGTGGTCTTGACCACATCTTTTTAATGAAAATATTTAGCAGTTCTTGTTATAAAAAAAAAACTTCCAGATATTTTAAGAGAAAAGTGCAAGTATGCTCTGAAGTTTCTGTGATGTTAATTTATAATGCAAACTTTCTATGAAGACAGGAAAAGGTTTCTAAATTATCCTAACCACTTGCTCTGAAGTTTATCATTCTGTATAAGGGGAAGATAGGAAATGGTTTCTAAATTTTCCTAACCACTCCATAATCTTTTGGGGATAGTTTATTGAGAAATTTATAAAGAAATTTCAAGACGTTTAGATCTTTGTAATCTAGTGGGAAAGTATGCTCTGAAGTTTCTGTGATGTCAATTTGTAATGCAAACTTGCTATGAAGATAGAAAATGGTTACTAAATTTCCCTAACCACTCCATAATATTTTTGGGACAGTTTATTGAGAAATTTATAAAGAAATTTCAATACGTTTAGATCTCTGTAAGATAGAAACCCCCCAATGGATCATATTGATGGATCAATCTCATTATTCTGTTCTTGAATTAAGCTTAGCATCCATGACATTTCTATGCATTCATAAATATAACAAATATAGAATAATTAGAAAAACAATGACTAACCTGCGAAGGGGGAGATGTGGATTTCAATTATGGTACTAAAGAAGCCCTCACCCACCTCTTCAAAAGCCTCCAAGTTTCGTCTTCTATAGTTTTCATATCCATTGCTACTAGTAGTGGTACATATATTATAGTGTAACCCAAAAAAAAAATTCAATGGTTGTCACTTAATAAAATCCCTTAACCAGGTTATCATGCCCCTTACTGCCAATTAACTGTTAATTAGCAGGATGAACTCCATTAATGAATGGAGAAGTTGGCCAATGAATTGTACATATAATGTAAACCGCTCGTAGAGATAAAATCAATCCCTTAACCCGGTTTTCACACACCCTCTCGACAATTAAATGAGCAAGATGAAATCCATTAACGATCGATGGAGAACTCGGTCAGGGATATACTCCATTAACAAATGGAGAACATGGACAGGGCATAACACCCATGGGATTAGGGGCGAGCCCATCGGCTAATTTTCCATGCTTTTCTAAAAACAAATTCGTCATTCTGAAAATTATTTTACCTTAAACATCGCCAAACTTTTAAACAAATTATATAAAATCCTTAGAAATTTGAATAATTTTACAAAAATATCTCCAAACATTTTATAGTTGGCATATTAAGGACTAGTAAGATTTGCCAAGGTTTCTACATTTTAAAATAAATACTCATCCTCTCTCTGCAATGTCAGTCGATACGTGCTTCATTACACATGTTTTGCAAATGCCAATATATAAGTTAATTACTGAGCGCATACACTATCATAAAGTTATCTTATTTACATGCGATGGTGTGAAAAATATCTCATATTATAATTATATGCCATGTCATCATTACCATACACTATAATAATTTTATTTTATATTATAAAGAACTTCCATTGGTTTATTTCTTGATATGGATTAATGAACAACCCATTTTCACACATATCTTATGAATCATTTTTACTATGACTAAGCCCCCCAAATTAAATCTCTCAATGTGTAATATAAAGTCTAATAATTTACTATATGGAGTAGTTTCCCATGGTTGGATCTAGTTCAAAGTAATTAGTTCCTATGGGAAATTTCAAGATCATGTTGATATAAGCCATAGCTCATTGCTAGTACATCATCATAATTAATATCTAAGTTGGTGTCAATTTCTTAAGCCCCCCAAATATTTAAATCTCTCAATGTGTTATATAAAGTCTAATAATTGACTATATGGAGTAGTTTTACATGGTTGGATCTAGTTCAAAGTAATTAGTTGATTATCCTAAGGAAATTTTCAAGGTGATATATAAGCCTGCTATATATAATTATAATTAGCTCGCTGCTAATATTGTACATTGTCATGATCATAGATAATTTGGTGTCAATTGCTAAGATGTGACACATGAGGGGGTCTACAATTTACTAAATTCTAACACTGCAGATGGATTCAGAGACCCCTTTGGGTTTTTGAATCCATCTGCAGTGTTAGAATTTAGTAAATTATACAAATTCATTGTCAAAATTGTAATTTTCCATTGTCGGAGTGACACAACTAAAAATGACGAAATAAATGACCAATTGTTATGTGGTCATTTTTATTCTAGTTATATTCTGTGACCAAATTTGGTCATTTATCTTAGTCTTTTTAGTTTAGTTCTTATCATGTGACCAAGTGGTCATTTATCTTGGTCTTTTTTAGTTAGCTCACTTAAAATTGATCAATTTTGGTCATTTTTCCCTTGAAAAAACTTTGGTGACCAAAGTTTTTTGTCGCCTCCTCACTTATCTCTCATTTTGTACTAGTGAATCATAGATAGTTATAAGGATGGAAGGTCAAGGACATGTGGTATATTTGAGATAGGATAGAGGAGGGTGATCCCTTGTAAAGGATCAATATAGTGCGATGATTTGTTCAGTGGGAAGAACTCTCGAGAAATCGCCAAGCGACTTAGAACCATGCTGTGGGATGTTTGGAGCAGTGGGGGACTTCACTAAACAAGAGAAACAAGGGTGAAGCTAAACCAAAGGCACTCCCTGAGCCAAACTTGAGATGGACAGGACAAACAATGATACTGTTATGAACAAAATATATATAGAAATAGATATAATAAATAATAATTAAATATAATAATTAAACACATCGTAAATGAAAAATCGTGTCTTATCTAAAAGGACGTGTCTATTCATGAAAGGGCACCCCCTGTGAGGATATATAAACGGGTCCTCATTCTCATTGTAGTCATCTCATCTTATCTATTCATATTTTTATACATGTATACATTATTACTACATTGATTATTGTGTTATATTCCAAACATTTTGGATAATTCTTCAAACTTTGTTCATCTCATTTGGTATCAGAGCCAAGTTTCGATCTCACCTTGGATGCACTTTATTCAAACCTTGTTTGATCTCACTTTTGGCCAACCCCAACATTTCGTAGGTACTCCAACTCCAATGTCTTTGACCAAGTCTGGCCTTGGCCATTTGAAATTTGAAATTCCAATGAAGAACTAAACAATTTCTACTACAAAGTAATCACTGCAAAAGAAGAAAGATAAAGGAAGTTTAAACCAAAAATTCAAAAAAGAGAGAGAAGGAAATGTTAACATAAAGAGATATTAAAAGGGTTGTAAAGAAGGAACAATAATCCATCAAAAAATCGAAAAAGAAATCGTAACACACACACATATATAGGAATTTTTGTTTCCAATTTCGAACCTAAGGAAAATATTCGCCTCTACCAGTCCTCAGCTGTAACCAGTGCCTACGAGTCTTGTTGCAAGGATCCGAGGAAAGTTACACAAAATGAAATAAAAAATAAAACACAACACAATCTAAGAAAACTGTCGTACGTCCAGGAGAGGTGATGAAGAAGTAATAAACCATCATTAAATTGAAGGGACTATTCAATGCCATGCGAGATCTGAAGAAAAATATTGTTGCCGAGGATAACATAACTAGTACATTGCAGAAGCATCTCTTCGGTGTCTTCAAGGGCATATCCAAAAAAAATTGTCAGTCTAGGCGGAGTAAGGGAGGATATTAAAACCAAAAGTTGCAAACATTAAACCATGAAAAAAGAAATAAAGGGGTGCATTAAGAGGGTTGCATTATCCTATGGTTCAAATATCACTAAGGTTTGAATTTTAAAAGAAAAATGTTATTACTATAATAAGGGTATTATAATTCTAACTTTATAAGGGCATTATCTAGAATTCACAAAAGAGGTTGCAGGTTCGTTAGGTGCTTTTGCCACTACCAATAAATGGTCAAGACTTCGAGAAAATCAGAGCTCATGATCGGCAACAGATCCAATAGCTTTAGACCAATCTTGAGGAGCTCCATCAAAGTTCACAGACCAACCGATGATTGTTCACTCGACATGATGAGTTAATAAAACAATTGCAAGCTAGATTATACCTAACTGAAGGTACCTCAATAGATATCTCGGCCTTCCAAAATGAAGCACTGGAAATAAATGAAGAGTTGAAAATGGAAAAATAGGACCCTTTTATTAAGGTTGATTCCATCCAAAAGTGATACCAGGTGGTAGACGTTTCTCTGAAGGACAACTATGTTAAGAAAATAGAAGCTCGTTAGGCCTGAGCTAGGTTTGAAGAAGCCATCATATTGGCGCATAAAAATAATTTCCCTAGTTTTCCTCTGCTCTCTCCTTCTGAACAATTACGAGGTGATATGGCCCTAAAGGTTCAGGGAACAAATTTGGCAGAGAGAAAAATACTATCCAAGGAGGTAAAGGACACTTTCTAATAAGTGTTGTCATCATTAGAAAAGAGGCTAATTGATTTTGAGGGAAGTAGTATCTCGGAAGCTCTGGGGAAAATTGACATTGAAACGAATCAACAAAATCCCATAAAGAGAAAGGAAGAAACTCTAACGGCCATTTAGGAAATGAGCCAAATTGATCTTCTTAAGATAAATAAATGGCTAGTGAATCCGAGCTCACAGTTCCAAGCCACAGCTCAGGAAGTGAAAAGGATCCAAGAAAAGTTACCTCAGGTAGAAAGGAAATTATTCACTTTTGAGATAAATGAGACAATTGAACCCTCAAGGTTTGTGGTGGAATTATTGGATAGATGCAATCATTGTATTGAACATGGAAAAGCAAGCATAGCTGGAAGAAAATAGGAAAACATGCATAGTGCCCTTTATTTTTACCCTCCCTAATTTTCACCTTCCTACCGCCACTTATCTCATTCACTCACATTCTAATCTCCATTTATCCCTAAGTCATCATGATACACTTGTACCATCATCATTATCCATAAACAGTTACTTTTCCTGTATCCGTTATCCATTCCTTGACGAGACATTAAATGCTATTCATCTGATTCTCCTTTCCCCTGCTCTCAATTGTGATTTATTTCATTTTTTAACGTATCTGGAGGGACATATGGCAGTAGACTGAAGCAGATGAGACAGTATGTTGAATTATTAAGACAACCTATATGACATCTGTATTCATCCTAAAGGACTAAGGAGAGGAACATTTCTGCTAGCAGATGAAGAGACAGAGGAGAATGCCAGCAAAGCTCATTTAATTTTTACATGTTTTATTCAGATATATACTATTTTAATTTAATATTGTCAGAAGTCCAACCGTTTTGAGTTGTGATAGCTTTTGTATAAATACATAGATTCAAGATCTATTCTAGGCTACTTTTTGCCAGATGTAATAGAGAAAAATCTTCTTTTTGAGTATTAATATAAGTGCAAACAGAGACTCTAATTTTCATTCAATTTGAATTATGTGTTTCCTCTGTATTCTCATTTATCTGAATTTCTTTATATAATTCTTTGAAAAGCGATTGATCGCAATTTAGTATTACAACTACTATGATTATATTATATTATCAATTCATTAAGTAGTTTTTCCTTTGTATTTACTGTAATTAATACAAGACCTGCAAGCCGCATGAATTACCACATTTCATATTCTGTTCAAGGGTGCGCTCTCCACTTTTCTTCCACTGCAAACAAGGTGAGACTCTTCTGCAATTGATGCCTAGCATTGTTTAACAGTTTTTGTAACCTTCCTCCACAATATTTGATATTATAATTGTGACTAAGACAACGAAATATGGCCTCTGTACTATCCTATTATTAATTTCATTTAAGGATCATTTCTTATAAAACTAATGGTAGGAAAATCAATCTTTTGATAACATTCTCTTTAAACACTCCTGATGCCTGACATTAATCTTTGAGCCTTAAGTTTAATCTCGGGAACATCTTTATTGCACTGTTGTTGGGGATGAAGAAACGAAATCATTTTCCTTGGGAAAATGACAAGTAAATTTTTATCTCTGATGATGAACAAAGATTAAATACAGAAGTAGGGCTTATTTTATTTTTCACTTGGCGACTCCATCGTAGACAAAACTGGCATTTGGTCGAAAGAATACCAGGAAAAATCCAGATGATAAGTAGACCACACCAGTTTCAGATCCCGAAAAGTTGTTGAAACCAAAGGGATACCTCAAGTCGACTGCTGCGTCATCAGGTAAAGTATACCAACCTAAAACTACACAAGTTAATGCTAAGGTTCAAACTGAAGAACTAACCCCTAAAGAAAGTTTTAAAGAAATACATTCTGCAAAGGCATCAACTGGTAAACCTGAGGCCAAGCTCGAAAATCCAGAGGTAGTTGTTCCCGAGATCAATATTGAGATTGATTTGACTGATACGTTTACTAGTGAGAACAAAATATCACTTTTGATACCCGTTGTCATTGATACCTTGACGATTATTTCCTTCCCCAAATTGAAGGCTCCAGTTTCCCAAAATTTCAAAGAATATATTCTATACCCTGATTCATCCCCTATCGGTTTGCCTATATATACATCTCGTAAGTCTGAGGAAATCAGCCCACATTTCCCTTTTCCTCCTCATATATATCTTCCATATCCTAGAGGTATTTTTCCCGAATTTCCTTCACCACACCCCGAGGTAGTAGAAAAGTCAATAGATCAGTCCCTGGAAGTGTTTGAAAATCCCCTTTTTATTTCCCGAAGTTCGTCTCCTAGACTTCCAATGGCTGGTGCTGGAGGTGGTGGAGCCAGAGGTGGAGGAGTTGGTCGACAAGATCCACCTCCTAGAATATTTTCCAAGGTAGCTGCTAGATACTCTCCCTTGGTCCTCCCTGTCGTCCTTCATGATTTTCCTGAAAATTATATGAAGAACCTACCAAAATTCATAGGAGAAGGAGATTTAACCGCAACTGAACACGTAGCTTTTTTTGATCAGTTTGTTGATATCCTTGGCATCGAACATGAGGAAATTTATTCAAGGCTATTATTGAAAACCTTTGAAGGAAAAGTGAGGACCTGGTTCATAGGACTCCCTGTAAGTTCCATATAGTCATATGATGAACTAGAAAATGCCTTCCTAAGACAGTGGGGTGAGAAAAAATACCATCTCTACTATTTAACCGAATTTGGGGCTTTAAAAAAAAAGGAATTATGAATTAGTCCTTGAATTTACTCAGAGGTTCAACAAAATGTATAACAAAATCCCAGTTGAAGTCAAACCTTCTCAACGTACGACAAAAGTAACTTTCGCAGGGGATTTTGAACCTGACTTTTCCCTCCTCTTAAGAGAAAGAAGATCTGCCACTCTAGCAGGAATGCAATATGATTCCATATAAATTGAATCTAATATGATGGAATCCGGGGAATTAAAAAATAAGTTTGAGATGGGAACCAGAGAACCTAGGCATTTCAAAGAACAAGCAAAACCATCTCGATCTAGGAAGTCTGCAGAAGAGAAAATGGATGAGATGGCCAAGATAATTAAAGATTTATCAAAAAGGATATCCAGAATGGAATTAGATCAAGCCAAACCTGATACTTAAGTTAGGAATCATATCAAGAGAAAACTTAACCCCTAGATGCAATAGAGACAAATAAAAAATGAAGATCAAAAGATCTGAGCCCCATTTAAAACTGAAAATTGTATGCAGAGGGATGATATGAAAAATTATGAGGAGTTAGAAGAATATCTAAACAACCTTAGCGATGACGATCTTGAGCCACAATTAACCAGACAGGATTATGAGAAGTCTTTAGACCTAGAATCCCTGTTTAATAATGAGGAAAGAATCAATAATCTGGGATACTTTGCGTATCAAGGGCTCGCCGTCTCAATAATGGACGAACTCCAACGAAAGTACGATTTAAGGCCCAGAGAAAACAATTCTATGAATGTTCCACCAAAAAATATTTTGTGGCGAAGTAAAATGAATGAGGCAACAGTTACTAAACCACCAACTGAAACACAAGCTTCCCAAAAAAAACTAGTTGAAACAAGAACAATGCAAACTAAGAAACCATAAAATACAGAAGAAAAAATTCCAACCAGAGAAATCGAAAAAACAATTGGAGGTTTTAGTTTAGAAAATGAACTTAATAAAATTAAAATCCCCATGCCTCTGGTTGAACTTGCAAAAAACCCGATTTATAAAAAGCAAATTGCTAAAGTGATAAATTTTTCTGATGCTGAATGTCATGCAGATGTTATTAATTTGCAGGATGAAAGACCTATGATCATGTTCGGTCCACACATTGAAAACACTAAGGATTATGTTGCTCCATTTTATATTACACTAACTATGCATGACCATTTACTCCACAATTGTCTGTTAGATTTAGGGGCCTCTTATAATTTAATGCCTAAAATTATCATGGAGAAGTTAGCTCTCGAAATTACTAGACCTTATCAAGACTTGTACTCCTTTGATTCTAGAAAAGTTAAGTGCCTATGCATGATTGAATATTTGGTTGTAAATCTTGCTCAGATCCCTGTAAAAAGTATCCTTATGGATGTGGTCATTACTGATGTCCCTCCCAAGTACGACATGCTTCTATCCAGGTCTTGGGGCACCAAATTAGGAGGATCAATTCAATTGGAAATTAATTACGCTTCGATCCTGATTTTCGGTGGACAATTCACACGACTGTACAGAGAAACTAGACTGTTGTATACTGTAAGTGACCCCCAAAACCACAATAATTACCTAGTCTATGTTGTTGATCGGGACTTAGGAAATTGTATATTATCTATATATGACGATTTCGAAGAATGTACAAAAGAAGAAAATTAAAAATTAGAAATAACGAAGAAAAATGTAAATAGAAGAGAAGGAATGTAGAAAATGTTCTTCAATGGTGCCTCATCCTGCGAAGGAGTGAGAGTTGGAGTTTTATTCATGGCACCAGGTGATGATTATATTATTCCCTTCTCTTATAGGTTACAATGGGATATCGATTATACGAATAATGTCTGTGAATATGAAGCTCTAGTTTTAGGATTATAAGATGCGAGGAAGTTAAAAATCGAACATCTAATAGTTTATGGTGATGCAGAGCTTATTGTAAAACAAGTGAAACAACAGTATCAAGCTAAGCACCCAAGGTTGAGATCATACATGAATTGCGCCTGGGATATTATAGATATCTTCTTCTCATATTTTAACATACACTCTATTCCTAGAATAGAGAACCAACAAGCGGATTCCTTGGCTAAGGCTGTTGCGACCTTCATACCACCCACTGTCTTGAAACTGAAGTATCACATCGAGATGAGACACGGACCTTCGATCCCGAACAATGTACAACACTGGCAAGTGTTCGAGGATGAAGAAAAAATTAACCAGTTTCTCGAGATGATTGATGAATTCTCTGAAACTCACATAGATCAGGAAAACCAAAATGATCTTTCTTGGGTTATGCAAGAAGGAGAGACCCCATAAAAATTCCAAGACAAGATTGCAAACCATCGTATGCTCGTGCTTAAGAACAATCAAATTCCCAGAGGCTTGATCCCTTTAGAAAGATTGTTTGACCACGATGACATACCTTTAAAGTCTACCTTACGTCCTCAACCCAAATAAGTTGAAGACTGTAATGTAGGAACTAACGAAGATCCAAAAATGGTCAAGATATCAAAGTACCTTCCGACCCAAATGAAAAGTAAGTACACTGAGTTTCTTAGAGAATACAAGGATGTTTTTGCTTGGTCTTATGATGATCTGAAAACTTATGATACCTCTGTTATTGAACATAATATCCCTCTAAAACATGGTATTAAACCTTTCATACATAAACTCAGACAAATAAACCCTCTTCTCCTGCCAGTGATAGAAAGGTAAGTCAAGAAACTTCTCAATGCAAAAATTATCATTCCACTCAGGTATTCTGAATGGGTAGTGAATTTAGTCCCCGTCAAAAATAAAAATGGTGAAATAAGGATCTATGTAGATTTCAAAAACTTAAATCGGTCATCCCTCAAAGACAAATACCCACTCCTGAAAATGGATCATGTCCTAGAAAATGTAGTTGGGGATAACAATATGTCCATGATTGATGGTTTTTCCAGATACAATCAAATTGTTGTCCATGAAGATGACAAAGAAAATACTGTGTTTACCAGTCCATGGGGAACTTTCATGTACGATAAAATGCCATTTGGTTTGATGAACGCAAGGGGTAATTTTCAGAGAGTGATGGACATCGCGTTCGTTGGTGAGAAAGACAAATTCATTGTTATTTATATTGATGATTTGATGTTTTTTTATAAATCTGATGCATAACATTTTCTACACCTTAGGCAAACCTTCGAAAAATGCAAAAAGTTTGGTTTGTCTCTTAATCCCAAGAAATCACATTTTGCTATGCAAGAAGGTAAGATCTTGGGTCATATAGTGTTAAAATAAGGAATCAAGGTCAACCCTAAATGAATTGAGGCTATGGACACGATTAATATTCCTAGGAATAGAAAAGAAATTCAATATTTTTTAGGAAAGATCAACTTTTTGAGAAGATTCATTCCCAATTTTGTTGAAATAATTAAAATGATTACAGATATATTGAATAAAGACAACAAAGTGAAATGGACTGCTGAAGATAAATAATCATTCGAGCACGTCAAGAAATATATAGGGGGAGCACCTGTGGTAGCAAGTCCAAACTATACAAAGGAATTCCCGATCTTCTCATTCGCTTATGAACATATTGTTGCAACGATGCTCCTGCAAAAGAATGAGGAAGGATTCGAGAAACCAATAGATTTCTTCAGCAAAACCCTTGTAGAAATTTCGATACAAATTAATGTATTCCTGCGATTCTCCTGATCTAACAATTTCCACCACTTGTTAAATACAGAATCGCTTCTACTATTATTATTGCAGAAGCAATTAAACCACGATCACAACCACAATGCACAAAGTGAAATATCAATAACAAAAAACACAAAAGTTTTACCGGGAAAGCGTAAAGCTAAAAAGCCCACTATCATATATTATGTATATCATGAATCATGAAACAATCTCATACAAAACTCAAATCCAAGAGCTCTCAGTACAATACAATCGTCTCACACTATCATACACAAATCAACAAATACCTATGCCAATTTCCATGTCCAGGCAGCCTGCCTCCTCTGCACAATCTCTGCAATTTGAATTCTCACAATGATCGAATGAATACAATTGCCTCGTTTGCACATGATCATAAGCATATTCACTGCATGTGTGAACAAATCACAACTGATAGCCAAATTGTCCCTTTCACCTGTTATCTCAACTGGATCTCCAATGGATTTGCATGCATGTAGTTAATCGTGATGAATCTTCAGTTGCATGTGAGTTAACTGATAACTAAACTCTCACTAGTGCATGTTTAGTTACAACTAGCACAACTGATCTTAACTCACTTAACTACACTTATAATTCTATTACAAATCCAAATCACTCAGTTATGAATGAGATAATAGATTAATATTTATTGTCTAATTTAATTACACACATGAAATTAAATTAGACACATGAAAGTAAATTAGACACATGTTTCTTGTTGACTTTTCAACACTCCCTCTCAACAAGAAAGGGATTATCCTTCACCCCAATCCTGTCTCTGTGATATTCGAATTTTCTCCTAGTGAGCGCCTTCGTCATAATGTCTGCATCCTGATCTTCCGTAGGAATGTATTGAAGCAACATGATCTTCCGCTGCACACAATCTCTGAGATGATGATACCGGATATCTATATGCTTAGATCTGTCATGAAGCACAGGATTAATCAAGATTTTAATGCAACTCTGATTATCACAATAAATCACTGTCGGATCTAAATGAGAACCAAACAAACCAACCAAGATCTTTCTCATCCAGATAGCCTCACATGCAGCTTGAATCGATGCCATGTATTCTAATTCCGCTGAACTAAGTGCCACAGATCTCTATTTTCTGTTGTACCAAGAAACAGCTATAGATTCGATACTAAAGATCCCTCCTGATGTGCTCTTTCTGTCCGTTGGGCTGCCCACCCAATCTGCATCAGTGAAGTCATGAAACTTCACCTCATCCATTTTTCTATACCATAATCCATACTCAGATGTGCCCTTCATATATCTCAGGGCATGCTTACTCGCCTTCCAAAAGAGTTTGGTAGGCTTAACCATCACTTGACTTAGTTGGTTAACTGCATAGCAAATGTTTGGTCTCGTGTTCACTAAATACATTAGCGAACCCACTAACGGTCGATAGACAGTAGCATCCACTACCTCTCTAGAAGTAGCATCCTCTGTCCTCCAGTTTTCTAGAAGAGGAGTATCCATAGATTTGCAGCCCTCCATGTGAAACTTACCCAGTATCTCTCTTGTATACTTTCCTTGAGACACAAAAAGTTCACCATCTTGCTGCCATATTTCCAAACCAAGGAAATAATGAAGAAGGCCCAAATCCTTCATCTCAAACTCCTTTGCAAGGTCCTCCTTGCATGAGTGTATCAGCTGCTCATCACCTGTCAATATTAAATCATCAACATAAATCACAATGATTAAAAGCTTACCCTCCACCACAATTTGGTATAGGTTTTCATCTGCTTCACTTTTGGTGAAGCCCAATTTGGTGAAATAGTTGTCTATCCGAGTGTGCCAAGCACAGGGTGCTTGCTTTAGCCCATACAGTGCTCTCTTGAGTCTGCACACATACGACTCTCTTTCAAAGGTCTCAAAACCTTCTAGCTTCTCAATGTACACTTCTTCCTCAATGATCTCATTGAGGAACGCAGTTTTTACATCCATCTGATGAATGCGCCAGCCCATCTGCGCTGAGAGTGCAAGGATGGATCTTATGGAAGAGTACCTAGCGACAAGTGCAAAGGTCTCACCATAATCTATCCCCTCGATCTGTGACAAGCCCTGGACCACAAACATGGCCTTGTATTTCTCCACACTCCCATCAGTAGCTTGCTTTACCATGTAGATCCATCTTGAACCTACCACTGATTTATCAATCGGTCTTGGGACAATTTCCCATACACTATTTTTTACAATGGAGTCATACTCCTCTACCATAGCATCAACCCAAGTGGGTTCCTTCACTGCTTCCTGAAAGGAAGATGGTTCAATCACAATACATTTGCTCATAAGAGCCATGTATCCAGCAAATCAATCAGGAGACTGTCTCTGTCTGCGCTGTGAAATAGGGGCTCCTATATTATGTGCATCATCTAGTCTCAATCTGTCAGCTTCCATGGTGCGCTTTCTGCCATTTCTGATGGATGGCTTTGCTTGAGTGATTTCCTCCACTCCATGAACCTCCTTATGTGGTTGATCCACATCTTGAGACTCATCCTTGGGAACCAACAGTTCCTCTTCTGCATGCAAGTCTAGCTCCCTCTCAAGCGACAACTGCATGGCTTTCCCCTCATCGAATTTTATATCCCGTCGCATAATAGTCATCTTACTGTTTGGAAAATACACACGATAATTATGGGGTGTTTCTGTGTACCCCACAAATATC
>ML779278.1:966714-978819 GCA_009831015.1 Picea engelmannii | reverse complement strand
TCACACCAAGAAAATCTTGCAAATTCAAATGTTATCCAACCCAAAACTCAACTCTTGCACTTTCCTCTTGCCCTGGGAGGTTCACACCCCACCTAAGAGCAACCTGAGGGAAGTTCACACCCTGCCTGTGTGTAGCCTGTGAACTTGCCTGGGAAGTTCGCACCCTGCTCCACTGTAGCCTGTGAGAATGCTCAAGAAGTTTGCACCCTGCTCCACTGTTAGGGTGAGGGAAGTTTGCACCCTGCTAGTGTATTTGCCTGCAAGAATGCCAATGAAGTTCGCACCCTGCCTTTGTCTAGGGTGAAAGAATTACTATTCTTGAAAACACCGGAAGTTTTCAGTACTAGAGTTTGCACCTGGCTAGAGACGGGACCTGCGAGAATGCAATTATGTTCACACCTCACTTCCGTAGCTCCGTGGCCTCCGTGGCTCTGATACCATGTAGAAATTTCGATACAAATTAATGTATTCTTGTGATTCTCTTGATCTAACAATTTCCACCACTTGTTAAATACAGAATCGCTTCTACTATTATTATTGCGGAAGTAATTAAACCACGATCACAACCACAATGCACAAAGTGAAATATCAATAACACACAACACAAAAGTTTTGTCGGGAAAGCGTAAAGCTAAAAATGCCACTATCATATATTATGTATATCATGAATCATGAAACAATCTCATACAAAACTCTAATCCAAGAGCTCTCAGTACAATACAATCGTCTCACACTGTCATACACAAATCAACAAATACCTATGCCAATTTCCATGTCCAGACAGCCTGCCTCCTCTGCACAATCTCTACAATTCGAATTCTCACAATGATCGAATGAATACAATTGCCTCGTTTGCACATGCTCATAAGCATATTCACTGCATGTGTGAACAAATCACAATTGATAGCCAAACTGTCCCTTTCACCTATTATCTCAACTGGATCTCCAATGGATTTGCATGCATGTAGTTAACCGTGACGAATCTTCAGTTGCATGTGAGTTAACTGATTAACTCAACTCTCACTAGTGCATGTTTAGTTACAACTAGCACCACTGATCTTAACTCACTTAACTACATTTATAATTCTGTTACAAATCCAAATCACTCAGTTATGAATGAGATAATAGATTAATATTTATTGTCTAATTTAATTAAGGGAAAAGTAAATTAGACACATGTTTCTTGTTGACTTTTCAACAACCCTCGGGGATGCATAATTAAGGTACATTATACTTGAGAAGAAATGATATGCAATGGTGAAGGCTCTCAAGGCTTTAAGGACATATGTACTGCATTCCAAGATAATATCTTACGTGCCAACTAATGCTATCAAAGACATTTTAGTTCAATCGGACAGTGATGGGAGAAGAGGTCGATGGTTGGCTAAAATTCAGGAATTTGATCTAGAAGTGAAACCGACCAAGCAAGTCAAAGGTCAAGGCTTAGCGAAAATATTAGCCGAATCAAATGGCGCTTGGGATAAATCACCTGGAATCACACAGATATCTCCCATATATAGAAGATCTTGATGATCAAACACCTACGATTCAGATTGAAGATAATTTTTCTTCCTTTGCTTGGTATTGCGTTATTGTTTCATACCTCCTTACCCTTCAGTGCTTGAATGACATGACTCCATCCAAAGAGAGAACTTTGAATCTACACGCAGTCAAATATTGTATTATTGATGACTAGCTATACTAGAAGGATCCTCTAGTTTTCTTGTTATGTTGCTTAACAGAACCTGAAATGGAAGGTGTCATAAATGAATTTCATGAAGGAGTGTGTGGAGGACACCACGCCTAGAGGGAAACGACCTACAATATTTTAAGAGATGGATATTATTTGCCAAAGTTATTTACTGATGTGAATGCTAAGGTCAGAGCCTGCAACTCTTTCCAACTGTTCTCTGGTAAGAAAAAAATACCTGCACTACCTTTAATCCCGATCAAAGAAGAAGCTCCCTTTCAACAATGTGGTCTATATTTCATCGGAGAGATCCATCCACAGTCAAGCACTCAACATAGATGGATTTTAACCACTACTGATTACTTCACGAAGTGGGTCGAAGCCATTCCAACTTGGAATGTTATGGATTCGGTAGTAATAAAATTCTTGGAAGAGAACATCCTATCGAGATTTGGTTGTCCTCGAAAAATAGTCACTGAAAACGCCCAAGCTTTCAAATCTATGGCAATGGTCAATTTCTGCAAAAAATACAACATTGTGTTAGGACATTCTACAACCTATTATCCTTAGGGGAATGGGTTGGACAAATCATATAACAAGAACCTGATGACTATAGTAAAAAAGTGTTGACATAAAATAAGAAGGCTTGGCACATTCACCTGAAATATGCCTTATGGGCGAATCGAATCGGCACCAAGAAATCAATAGGTATGTCCCCTTTTCAATTGGTTTATGGTACTGTCGTTGTCCTTCCTATCAATCTTTCTCTTCTTGTGATGAAGCTTTGGAAGGATGCAAATGAAGATATAAACGACGTTACAAGAAGGATAAATTAATTGATCGAAGTTCAACAAAATAGGGTCGAAGTAAATGACAAGCTTCAAAAGTACCAAGATAATATGAAGGCCCTTTTCGATAAAAAGGCCAAAGACATGGAGTTTCTTCCTAGCGATCTAGTCTTAAAGTGGGACGCTAGAAAAGAAGATGCAGGGAAACATGGCAAGTTTGACCATCTCTGGTTCGGACCATTCAGAATTGCAGCCGCAGAGGGGAAAAATTCCTTCTTACTAGAAAATCTTGATGGAAAAATTCTTGACGCTCCTATCAACGGACATTACCTGAAATTTTTTATGCAGTAGTCATATTTCAGATTCCCATTGTATATATCATTTTGGATCGACGTTTGTTTTCGTTTTTTTTTAAATTGCAATTTTTCCTTTCTCTTGTAAATTGTCCAAGTTATTTTGTAGTTCGTTGTAAATAAACCATGTTTATTCGATATCTTCAAAAAAAAATATAAAAGCATCTGTATCACATACCATCTTTATTCTGTAGAATTTTCTGACATTTCCCATTTTATTCCCGTGCAAAATATTTGTTGTCAGACGAGAGATAAAGATACATTGGAATCCAACTCTCAATTTTCAAAAAACATTTTATTTCTCTCATAATAGGTGATAAATCAATGATCTTCTTGATTGAAAATACAAAGGAAATATGAGGTATGAACTCCTACCCCGCTAGTTAAAACTAAAATTTTAAGAAAATATTATCACGTGTAAAAGCGGTTTTGCTCATGTTAATATTATCACCTCATCAAGGTTCAAAGAAGTATGAAATTACAACTTAATTATGAAGCCTTCTCTGAATGAAATAAAAATAAAAAGAAAATAAAAATAAAAAAGGGGCTTGAAAGGAAGTTTGAGAATCAATAAACAAGCTTGTTTGGGAATGAGATTATTTTGCATCGAGACCTCTGAGTCCTCGTTCGGTTTTATTTTTCCTATCCTCGAGATTTTATTCACTTCCAACTTTCACTATCCTTTCCTTAGTCTTCATAAAAAGAAAGAAATTCACCTTAACTCTGAGAACTTAAAAACATATCTTCAAAATGAGATTAGGTGAAAATCTTTATGTTCCTTCGATTTTAACTGAAAGAAAGTATGTCTAGGCTAATCCTGATAACTTTAGCTCTTATATGGGATTTTAAACTAACTAATTCTCTCAAGGTTGATCCATGAAATTCAAAATCCCTATAAAATCTTCCTTATAGGCGAAGGTGTATTGAAGATTTGAAGAAAATTAGTTTCAGAGTATATTTAAAAAATTATGACAGGATGGCCTTTAAAAAATCTTAAGCAAATATCATCCCTTGTATGATACATACAGATTGATTTCCCCCACTTCAAAATATTAAAAATATAAGACAAATGGTGAAAGGAAATTCATAATTTGATTACCCCCATCTTGTCTGAAGAGATGATGAAAGGAAATTCATGTAATGATTGCCCTCATCTCAACAAAATGCAAAAGTGATAATTGAAGTGGTGAAAGAAAAATTAATGGGAGAAGTAGATAACTTCACTGGAGTACTGAACAGTCTCGTCGACAGTGAAGAAATATCTTTGATACTTGTACGGTTGTCATACATATCTACATAACATACTCTGACATCTAGTTCTCTTTCCGGTAATATTTACATTCTGAACCAACAAGGGATTCCCCACATAACTTATTACATATACTTAACCTTGATGCGAACGAAATCGCTCAAAATCTGATATTTCAGTTAAAGTTGTTTTGATTATATTAAACAGATCCAAACTTGGTTTTAGGAAAGGTAAATTTGAAATAGCCTAACTTGAGATAAAAAATGAGATGTGTTTTGAAGGTTCTCTGAGATTCGGTTGGAGTTTGTTTTTTCTGTGTATGATTATTTCCCAAAAGTGTTTCCCAGAAATGCAATAATGACTCCATTTTCCTAATAAAGGCACTCGGTCTACTGTTCTTTTGCATTTCACATGGAGACACGATCCCCAGATGGAGCCTATGTTGGAACACATACAATTCTGAACTTTTGAACCTTATACTTTTCACCTCATAAAAATATAATTTTCCCAAAGAAAACGGTAACCTAGAAAATGACTTTCGAATTTTAAATCAACTTTATTATTGGTTAATTAGAAATAAGGAGTGCATGATATTCGTCGTTGATGTGTTTTCTCTTTTTGGTCGAACGATCCTAATATCCCCCAGAGTTCTGGATCCGCCTGAATTTTAAAAGAGGCAAATCACTAAAGGTCGCTTCAGAGCTTCGTGCTTCGGGAGTTTTGATAAGTCTTAACGATAAAAACTCTGAAACCTGAAGGTTATCTAATCTCGACTTTCCCTAATCCTTTTAAAGACACAAGTCGTAAGAAAGATGTACCTTTCAATTCTTCCATGAGTAACATGTGGCATCTCTCTTTTCTCGACGCGTCATCCAGAATGATATCATCTTCAACACGTCACTATGGGAGATAAACCTTCAGGAATTTAACAAAGAATGAATTCACGAATCACCGAAATACAAAAATGACGAAGTATTAAATGATAATTAATTAAGTTAATCATGATCAAGATATAATTAATGACTTCACAGTTCGGAGTTCAGACGTTTACCCTGTATCATATCCTAAAATCCCCAAACTTCGAATGTATTAAATGCTTAAAATTAAATATGATCAATTAAGACTTAAAACCAATTACTAGATAATTAATCGCTTCGTATTTTAGTTTTTGGGAAGTTCCTCTCGAGATACATTAAAATTCCCCGAAGTCCGAACCCCCGAAATACTTGAGGCTAACACACAATCTTAAACATGATTAATTAAAGTTTTACAAGTAATTATTCGGAGATTAATCTTTTCGTGGATTCGGGATTCAGGAGGTTCCCACTCTGTCACATCGAAAACTCCCGAACGCAAACCGTCGAAGTATTGGTGGCATTTATGACTAGTTATGGATAATGATTCAAAATCGGATTGCAGATTGCAAGGTAGACTTTCCCATCAACGTTAATAAATTTTCCATCAGTGAAGATATACAAAGATCGATGAATCCATTTTGAATAAAAGCGCTTCGATTTCGAATTCATTTTCACCTTCTACAATTAGCAAGTTTTATATGTTTGAAACACACAATTTTTCTCTGCAATAGGTATCTTCGCTTTGTCTCCCTAGAATTTATTGCGCCATGGAAAATGATGAAAAAGAATGATGCGGCAGGCGAGAATTCGAACCCAAATGCGGATGTTTTGTTAGACACTACGCCGTGAGCCACAGACACTGTTAAAAATTGGATGCAAGTGTTTGAGATTCTAGAACGAGAAATCATCAACTGTCCATAGGACTCTTCCGAACAGGAGGACGACACTTATACAACTAAACTCAAACATATAGCGCAGTTAGAGCTGCAAAAAATAGCGGCATGGCCAAGGCTCATGCCTTATAACGACATGATAAGTTGGGCCTTGGAGCACGTTCACATCCAGACCGGGAGCATTGTTAACCATCAGAAGGTCATTGTCATCTCTTTCCGACGAGAACATATGCAAGCAATGTATAAACGCTCCCCTAATTCTAGATATACATTCAATGATGCATTCATTCTGGAGTTCGAGCAAAAGGAGTGCATCCAGCATGCCAGGAACTGTTTCGATATAGTCAAGTCTTGGTGGGGGGAAATAGAGATATTGAGAACCGATGCCCATGGTATATATGCCACAACGTCTTTGGATGCTCATATGGTGTATGTAGCCATGATGTTATGTCAATTGATCGGGAGGAAGAACCCTACACGTTTATCGATGGAATGGGTATCCATTATGCATGAGGTAGCAGATGGCTTCACCTTCAATTGGGCCAAAATATTGTCTGATAACTTGGCCAAATGGATTGTCGAATATAAAACAACAAAGTCAAAAGGACATCATTCCCCCTTTTACATGTTGTCGTCTATCAGGGATGCCATTTGTTTCATGACGCCTTTTCCATTAATGAATTGGAGTTGGACCCCGTACAGTGTTGAGCCCATTCATTTCTACCATTCCAAACTATGGGAAAAAAAATCCAAAGATTTCTTTTATGAAATTTGTCACAATGTTATGGTTCCTATTCATATAGCCCTATATGGCTACCAACCTCCTCGAATTTTAGACATAATTATGGGAAACCTGGGTAATCTAGAACATTGGTTTATTGAGGAGAACTTCTCCTACATCAAGGTTTTTGGGTGCTCGATTCCTCCCCATGATCTCCCACGATTTTTACTGGACCGGTTGGTATGAAGAGAAGTGGCCTACCAGACAGTAACATGATCCATCAGCAAAGAGTTGAAGGAAGCACAAAAAAAGGTATGGCCAACTTTCCCTATTCAGGTTGGCATGTTTTCATTACTGGATTTCGGTCTCTCCAAAGTGGAGGATTTGGCTCTGGAAGATGTCAAATTGGTTGACATAGAGTTAAAAAGAATTGATCCACGTAAGATTTTGGAAAACCACCTAGCCCAATTCAAAATGAAATGTTATATGCACGAAGACTCCCTGTATGACAAAATAGTCAGGGAAGTTAGATCGTATAAGGAGGTCTAGGACAGATTCCAAACCCTGCCCCCAGATCAACAAGCTGGTTTTATCAACTTTCAAAAGCACAGGCGAAATATCCTACCAAATGTACTACAAGGAGAACAAACGACCACTCCCCCTTCGCAGAAAGCCAAGACTATAGGTTCTGAATCCAGTCACTCTGGTAAACATAAAGTTGAGTAAATTTCGAAGAGCTCGGAGATTTCGATAAACAAGTTGATAATTTTAAGGCCTTGTCTTTAGAAAATTTTTACAGGATCCTTGAATATCATGAAGAAAACGTGGACAACTGGCTAGTGCGGTATTTGGTACAGAATGGAGACATTCATCAGGCTTTGTGTAATCTTTCTATTGATCTAAGCAAATTAGAAAATGAACTTTTCAGTATTAAAATCCAGAATCACATCAACGTCGCCCCCTTGAGAATCTATATTGAAGAGAACTTGAAGTGGTTCGATGACGAAATCCAACAGGAAAATGCACAAGCAAGAAAATAGAAAAAATACTTATATGGAACATCACTATAAATCCTTTGTTTATCAATCTAGTTATTCAAACGGGTCAGCGACAAAAACCAACAAGGAAAGGCATCAGCAAGAAAATACCAAAATTATTTATATGCACCATGCATGTAAGTGTATACTGATAGTCCTTTCTTTATCAATCCAGTTATTCCACCTTTTCTGAATAGAAATCGATAGCCAAAAACTGATATCTTCCCATTTCTACTTTTTAGGTATTACACTCTACCGTGTCCAACTTCTTCTTTCCACAGTCCTATTTCTTGTACATATTTCTCTTATGGTCCACGGAAGCCCCAATCCCAGTTTATATGACAAATGCATTTACTTTTCTAGGAATATGTAACAAACTATTATTTTTTTCATATATTCCAAATAAAACTATTCTTTTGTCTCATTATATATTTATGTGCTCCTAGACTTTTATCTTCAATTATGCTGAATGTGAAGACATCTTGTTTATTTTATTACAATTCTCTTTTTTCCTGATGCATATTTTCTCCTGCCTTGTCATTTTCAAAATATTTCACACACTCACTCACTCAAATTTGAGATATCACACACACACACACACACACATATATGTTTCTTTAAATTTTCAGGAATATGTAACACGTTTTATTATTTTTTTATATAAATGTCCTAAAATTGTGCACTACTTTTTTGCTACTCACACGTATAGAGACTGTCATTTCTTGCATCTTTACCACCTGTCCTTCATACTTCTTGACACAAAGGCCCTTAAAATTAAAATAGTCCACAAGTCCGTTTGTCAATTTGTATATCACGGAACTCTTTGCAAGCCATAGAACAACAGAGGCCCAATTTTTAGCCCGCCAGCCCGAGAACCCGCGATCCAAAAATTGTCTAACTATGGAATGAGGGCTACGTGCAAGTATGGAATGAGGGCTTCATGCATGCTCTATAAAATCGCATCCCCATACTTTATAAAAGTACATATTTCGTATGTATAAAAGTAAATATCTAGTTTATAAAATTACGTATTTAGTATGTATAATTTATGTTGTCCAGGAACCTATAATTAGATAAATTTCAATTTCTTGTGTCCAGGAGCCCCTGTTTTAAAGAAAACTAATTCGGGAATGCTATTTTTTTGGTCCTTTTGTCCACCACCCTATGTAACAAACGTTAGTACTATTTTTTTGTGTTTTTGTCCACCAGTGTATGTAAAACGTATGTAAAGAAAACTAATTTGCGAATGCTAAATTTTTTGGACACGAGCCCTTTAAAATTCAAATAGTCCACAAGTCTGATTATCAATTTGTATATCACGAAACTCTCAGTGCTATTTGTAGGAAACAGAACAACATAAGCCAATTTTTCAGGTCCCCAGCCCGAGAAACTGCGATCCAAAAACTGGCTAAGTATGGAATGAGGGTTCCATGCATGCTCTATATATCTAGTTAATCAAATTACATATTTGGTATGTATAATTTATTCTATCCAAGAACCTATAATTTGATAAATTTCAATTTCTTGTGTCTAGGAGCCCTTGTTTTAAAGAAAACTAATTTGGAAACGCTAGTTATTTTGTGCTTTTGTCCACGAACCTATGTAACAGACGTAGATCCTTAAAATTCAAATAGTTCGCAAGTCCGATTGTCAATTTATATATCACGGAACTATGGGTGTTATTTGTAGGGCACAGAACAACAGAAGCCCAATTTTCATCCCGAGAACCCGCGAACCAAAAACTAGCTAAGTATGAGGCTCCGTGCATGCTCTAGAAAATCTCATCCCCATACTTTATAAAGGTACATATTTCGTATGTATAAAAACAAATACCTCCTTTATAAAATTACATATTTGATATGTATAATTTATGTTGTCCGGGAACCTATAATTTGATTAATTTCAATTTCTATTGTGTCCCGAAGCCCTTGTTTTAAAGAAAACTAATTCGAGAATGCTAATTCTTTTGTGTTTTTCTCCTGCCTGGTCATTTTCAAAATTAAATATGAGATAAATCACTCACTCAAACTTGAGATATCATATTTCACATATATATATATGTGTGTGTTTCTTTAAATTTCTAGGAATATGTAACACGTTTTATTACTTTTTTTCCTACTCACACATATAGAGAATATGTCATTTCTTGCATCTTTACCCCCTGTCCTTCATACTGTGTGCCACAGAGGCCCTTAAAATTCAAATAGTACTCAAGTCCACTTTTCAATCTGTATATCACGGAACTCTGGGTGCTCTTTGTAGGCCATGGAACAATAGAGGCCCAATTTTCAGTGCACCAGTCCGAGAGCCCGCGATCCAAAAACTATTTAACTATGGAATGAGGGCTCTGTACAAGTATGGAATGAGGGCTCCATGCATGCTCTATAAAATCTCATCCCCATACTTTATAAAAGTACATATTTCGTATGTATAAAAGTAAATATCTATGTTATAAAATTACATATTTGTTATGCATAATTTATGTTGTCCAAGAACCTATAATTTGATAGATTTCAATTTCTTGTGTCCAGGAGCCCCTGTTTTAAAGAAAACTAACTCGGGAATGCTATTTTTTTCATACTTTTGTCCACCAGCCTATGTAACATAAGTTAGTACTATTTTTTTTGTGTTTTTTTCCACCAGCGTATATAAAATGTATGTAAGGAAAACTAATTCGGGAATGCTAAAATTTTTGGACACAAGCCCCTTAAAATTCAAATAGTCCGCAAGTCCAATTGTCAATTTGTATATCGTGGAACCCTCGGTGCTATTTGTAGGGCATGAAACAACAGAAGCACAATTTTCAGCCTGAGAACCCGGAATGAGGGTTCCGTGCATGCTCTATATATCTACTTAATCAAATTACATATTTGGTATGTATAATTTATGTTGTTCAAGAACTTATAATTTGATAAATTTTAATTTCTTATGTCCAGGAGCGTTTGTTTTAAAAAAAACTAATTCGAGAATGCTAGTTCTTTTTGTGCTTTTGTCCACGAACCTATGTAACAGACGTAGGCCCTTAAATTTCAAATAGTCCGCAAGTCAGATTGTCAATTTGTATATCGCGGAACTCTGGGTGATATTTGTAGGGCATGGAACAACAGAATCCCAATTTTCAGCACGCCAGCCCGAGAACCCGTGATCCAAAAATTCAAATAGTCCACAAGTCTGATTTTCAATTTGTATATCGCAGAACTCTCAGTGCTATTTGTAGGGCACAAAACAACATAAGCCCAATTTTCAGCCCGCCAGCCCGAGAACCCAGAATGAGGCTTCCGTGCATGCTCTATATATCTACTTAATCAAATTTCATATTTGGTATGTATAATTTATGCTATCCAAGAACCTATAATTTGATATATTTCAATTTCTTGTGTCCAGGAGCACTTGTTTTAAAGAAAACTAATTCGGGAATGCTAGTTTTTTATGCTTTTCTCCATGAACCTATGTAACAGACGTAGGCCCTTAAATTTCAAATAGTTCACAAGTCTGATTGCCAATTTGTATGTCGCGGAACTCTGGGTGCTATTTTTAGGGCACGAAACAACAGAAACCCAATTTTCAGCGCCCCAGCCCGAGAACCTGCATGCTCTATATATCTACTTAATCAAATTACATATTTGGTATGTATAATTTATGCTGTCTAGGAACCTATAATTTGATAAATTTCAATTTCTTGTGTCCATGAGCCCTTGTTTTAAATAAAACTAATTCGGGAATGCTAGTTTTTTTGTGCTTCTGTCCACGAACCTGTGTAACAGACAGAGACCCTTAAATTTCAAATAGTCCACAAGTCTGATTGTCAATTTGTATGTCGCGGAACTCTGGGTGCTATTTGTATGGAACGAAACAACATAAGCCCAATTTTCAGCGCGTCAACCTGAGAACCCGCGATCCAAAAACTGAGAAGTATGGAATCTCATCCCCATACTTTATAAAAGTACATATTTCGTATGTATAAAAGTAAATATCTACTTTATAAAATTACAAATTTGATATGTATAATTTATGTTGTCCAGGAACCTATAATTTGATAATTTCAATTTCTATTGTGTCCACGATCCCTTGTTTTAAAGAAAAATAATTTGGGAATGCTAATTCGGGAATGCTAATTCTTTTGTGTTTTTCTCCACGAACCTATGTAACAGACATTACTACTATTTTTTGGTGTTTTTGTCCACCAACGTATGTAGAAAACTACGTCGGGAATGGTAAATTTTTTGTGTCCAACAACCTTTTAAATGTTAATAATTTTTGATAAATTTCGGGAAAAAACTAATTCGGGAATACTATATTCAGCATGGAAACCACATGTACTTCAACTTCCTATCCACATGTTTGTACTCGGTCCCATTTATTCCCATTCCAACCTGGCAGGGACTACGTTGTCATGCAACACTTGTTTATAATATCAGTTTTATTTATTTAAGTAGAGAAAAGTTTATATATTTTTATTTTTATCATATATTTTTAGGATTTAATTTTTTTTATATATTTGAAAACAATCAACTTTT
>ML779278.1:955519-966622 GCA_009831015.1 Picea engelmannii | reverse complement strand
TATATATATATATATATATATATATATATATATATATATATATATATATATATATATATATATATATATGTATGAAGATGAAGATTATGGGCATAAGTGATTACTTGTGATTCTTTAGAATTTTGTTTCTGTGCTCGAAAAGCATTAAGAGAATCTTTCCAAGATCACCATAGTTTTGTTGAGTTAAGAGGTTGGAAAGGTTGGTAGTGTGACAAATATTTTGAAAATTAGATCTAATATGGGTATCTAAGAGAAAGTGTTTTTCATCTTCAACCTTCTTAGTGGGGATTTTTAGGAATTGACTAACGCCCACTTTCACTATGGAGCTCGTGAGAATTTGTTCTTATCTTAGCAATGCTTATTTTTTCTTTAAGCTTCTCAAAACAGATAAATAATTTTGATCTTCTAGATTAGGGTTAATTACATCCTTATAATACCTTAATTTTCTTTTTTCCTCTAACTCTTTATCACACCACATTTTCTCCTTAAATTTTGATTTGATGATATTTTTAATATTATCTTTATTCTGCAAAATGGTGTCTTCCATGATTTCCCAATAGTAAGACCAGACATCTTTATGCCATTCTGGCTTGAGTCGATGGTGGTTACGACTAGATTTTGAAGCAATTTTAGGAAGCCTCTTGTCTTCCATGTTGTTTAACTTGTTCTTATACATTAGGTATCTAGTCATAGTCATGCTCTCAGTGGGGCAGAGGCTTGTTTCTAAGAGGAGGATGGGATAGGGCATATTTCCTTTAATTTTGAGATTATAGGTTATAAAGAATAAAGAATAACAAGTGTAACCAGAGTCTCAAAGAGGAGTTTCTTCTTATCTCAAATCCAAATATTGGCTGATTTACAATTGTTTTCAAACCCATAATAAGCTTTTCATCCCCCAATAATCCTTTTCTCAATGCTATAAATCCAATTGAGCTTGTGGTGAATATCAATTCCAAGATATTTGTATAAGGTCACTTCCTCCAAGTTGTTGCAATAACTACCAAAGGGAAGAAACCACCAAGAAAATAGTAATAAGGATAAGGGCCCTCGTCTCAGAGTGAAAACAGTTGAGCGATAGAAGTTCGCAGATATATGAACGCCTCGCAGAAGATCTAGAGCTAAGTAAGTTGGAAACACAACTACAGGAGGCACAACAACAGGCATCCTCTGTGCAGGCACAGATGAAGCTACTCATTGCAGTCGAGAGAATGAAAAGATCACAGGAGCAACGAGCAGTCCAACAACATATTGCTGCCATCTAGGGAAGAGTAATGGAAGTCACGCAGAAGCTGCAACCAGTGCAGGATGAAGCCTGTAAGGTGTTCGAAGAAATTGAGGGACATGGCTCGCAACTGGACCAAGTGGTTGCAATAGTGGAACAAGGCTTGGAAGGGCCTATTACAGTGCATACAATCTAGGAGCTCACTGAGCAGGAGGCTCAGGCGAAGCAGCAAGTCGAGGCAGCTCAAGTGAAGCTCGAGGCCTTCGAAGCAACATTGCCCAGACTTGAGCGACTCAGGACGGGTCATAGATGAGTGTTGGGGGCCTGTTGGCCCTCGACCAAGTTTTGAGGAAACCTTGGTCAGGTTTGGACCACTTTTGGACTTCGACAGGCTGGTCGAAGATGGAGCGCCCAGGCAGAGATGAGATCGCAGATCTCACTTATTTTGTGGGCTATGTGGACCCAACAAGGGGTTCTTTAGGGTTTTTGTAATGGGTTATGGGATGTCGTCCCATGGGGTTTACCCATGATTAGGCCTTATTGTAAAAGTATAAATAAGTAAGAATGTAGGGTAGAAGAAAGAAGATAGCTTATGGAGCTAAGTGCAACTAGTTTTAAGTGGCTTTGTGCCACATAATGTATGTGAGTAAGGCTTTGTGCTCGATAGAGAAGTTGGCTCTGTGCCTTGACCTAGTTTGGAAGGAGGATCTGGTGCTTAGTGCGCAAATCTTCTATCTAGTGCGAAGCTTAGCTCTGTGACATAGTGCACAGGAGCAACTGAATGCAAGAGATTGAAGAATAATAAAGAAGACGAAGTAGTTGGTGGACGTAGCCCCACACTGGGGTGAACCACGTATATCTTGTGTCTTGGTTTGCTTTGTGCTTTGTTGGTTATGTTATGAATCTGCTTAGTGCCTTGAATGTTATGTATGATAAATAGATTTGTGGATGCTTAGTGCTTTACTTGTGTTAAGAACGAATGAATGTTAGATCTAACTCAATGCTATGTGTTAAGTGGTGGAAATGCTTAATCTTTGTTGTTACTGAGCCAATCCATATTAGGGTTTGTTCTGCGATGTTAATAAAGATAATGAACTAATGCTTATCATATTCTAAGTGTTACTAGAGTACTTTGTGAATTGTTGCTATCACATATCTGTGTCCCAGCTTGGTTACAGACACCTGCATCCTGTAACCCCCCCTTTCCTCTACCTCAGGTGAGACTTCGCCTGCTTCGCATGTGTTGTTGAAAAGGACGGTAGTTAGGGTTTTGTTGGTGCGTTGTTGAAGTGTTGAACCCCGAGTCTGCCCATGTGCCAACATATTGCTATTGATATTTTTTGGTTCGAAGGTGTGCATAGTTATGTCATTTGTGAGTCACACATGTAATTGGAAGTAAGTCTATGATATTTTGATGTAGTGGTTCTAGAGAATACTCTGTACCTGAGCCATTGTATACCCCCTAATGTAAAAAATTCATGGTGATCTAAAAACCACTATGTAAAGGATGGTTTGTGGTCAAAACCACTTGAGAGAGCATGGTTACAGGTAATCCAAGAAAACCTGATGCATGGTTGAGGGTAATCCGAGAAAACCTAGAGAATGGTTATAGGTAATCCGATAAAACTTGGTGCATGGTTGAGGGTAATCCAAGAAAACCCAAAACATGTTTATGGGTAAGCGGAAAAAACCCTAGGTTGATGATGATGCAATGAAGGGGGAGGTATGAGGAAGAATGGTTGAATGAACCATGTAGTTGAAAAGGACTGGCGGTTACAGTAGATGATGACCCATGTATTCCGGTAGATGGATTCCTTTTTATATGGACGCCAATAATCAGATGAAGGTATAAGAGGAAGCAGATGAAGATATGACCACATAGATATTTAGATAAGTAGTCATTAATGGAGAGTGTTGGAATATATAATTCATATTTATCTAATATGTTTGCTAATGTATTGAGAAGTAGAGCTAATCTCTACATGAGTTGTGTGATCTTATTCTTAAGAGGTTGTTAGAGAGTTGGATGTGTGAGATCCTAGTTTGGTGTATGGTTGAGATATTCTCTCAACCTCTCCACTTATCTTTGGAATAAGTTAGAAATGATAACAGTCTATACACTCTATATAATAGAGTCTAATGTATTGATATTAAAAGTAAGTTTCATATATGCTAATGCCACTTGAACTTTATGGATGTAAATTGTGTAAAAGATTTTGAAACTTCTGAGTGGACACTTGGGGCAAATAAATTTGAAATATTTCAGCTTTATGGGTGGAGTTTTTGAAATATTTGAAGTTTTGAGTGGACACTCCACCCACCCTCAAGGAAAGATAAAGTTGAAATATTTCAGCTTTATAGATGGAGTATCCACTCGAAATGAAAATCTACACACTTGTACATGTATATACTAGCATGCAATGAAATATATATTAAGTTTTAATATTATTAATCTTTCCCAATTCCTTGGTATGCAAGAGTGATCTCCTTTGCAAGTATTGGGTGTACTATAACAACACAATATTGAAAGAATTTTATAAGGGTGGTTTCAAGTTTACCTAGGAGGCTTCCAATATACTCACAACTTACTTACTTATTTTAATACATAAATGTTGATAAAGAAAACACAAATTATAACTATTAAAATATATATATATTTAACTTATAAAATTTCATAAATGTTTAGATGTTTTTCATGATATATAAATATTGATAATAATAAATAATAATAATCCATTTTTAAGGTCACAACCAAGTCAAACACCAAACACAAATCACAAATTTTAATAAGAGAACATTATTCATAAAATTTTATAAATATTCTCATAATATACAAATATTGAAAATGAAAATACAAATTTAAAATCTTGATAATAAAAACATTGTTCATAAAACTTCATAAAGGGTTATACAAATCTAGAAGAAACTTCATAAAGGGGTATACAATTCTCGAAGGAAAAGAAAATTTTCACTAGTGGTAAACTCTTTATAAAGCCATCCTGACAAAGAATTAATCACTTGTAGAAATTGATTTCTAAATTCTTCTGTCTCTATAGTAAAAATTGGTTTCTAAATTGGTTTGGTATTTGCTATTAGGCAAAGTATTTGCATATTTATAGGAGAGTGCCCACTGCCATGCCATGCCACTGCAATTTTCCTTTTATTTTAATAAAGAAAAAGGAGAAAGCTTCTTTCCTTTATTCAGGGATAGCAGAAACGCCATAATTAAAGCGCATTTAGGGAGAATATGTGCGCACGCGAACAACAATGTGGACCCTACCAACTCCTATTTTGCCGAGTAAAACGTACAATTTTTTTATATTTATTGTTTTGGAAATTCGACGGTAGGAGTCGTGTGTTTCAAATTTTACCAAAGTTTTATGGGCAGTTTCCATCCATAAAGTAAAATTATATTATTGCAAAAGTTTTTCTTGAATTTTAATTTTTTTTTTTTTTAAGAAATAAGGAAATGATACAAGGATTTCTTATGGCACGCTGAATATCAATATTCTCCCGGGATGAACAAACAACACAGAAATAAAATTATTGATAATTTAAGTGGAACATGGAACTCTCTTTTAGTGAGTTTATCTACATGAAGTTGTGGTCCATTGGAAAGTCTCTTTAATTAGTATTATTAAAGAATCACTGGTGCTTAGTTATTCTGCCTATATTTATTTACACACATTCATTTAATATTAACATTGAATTTATTGGATTCAATCGAACATATAATTATATATTATAAAAAAATTGAATTTATTGGATTCCATTAAATATATAATTATATTTGAATTTGATTTGCATTTAATGAGATTTGGAGACTTGGATTTGTAATCTACCTAAAGTTCATTTTAATTAATAGAGATGTCATAGCATGTTCGGTGGATAAATGTCGATAGGTGGGGGGAGATTATTTTATGATACTTTGACCTTTCTAGGACTTTTCTTGGGAAGTTAGGAAGGTCTTGGTGGATGAGGTATAAAGGGGACTTTGGAAAAGGAAGAAGGGTTGTGTAATTGGGGAAAATTGTTTTGGGAAAGGAATCATAACCATGGGAAATACTGAGAATTGTGAACTGAGAAATCTATAAAGTCTGGGAGGGAGGAATGATTATTGATTGTTGAGATATTGGTGGTGGGTTAGGTGTTGTTCTAGGAGCTTTGGGTACAGAGGGGTAGGAAACCCGAAAGGTTTTCTAGAGCTAAGGAGCTTGAGAGGATGTCTTTAGCTGACTCAGAGGTTAAAAATCCAATTTGGGCAACTTGCTAAAGGTCTATATAGATATACTACTAAATTTGGGATGCTAAATCAAATAGGGTTGTAGGTATTTTCCTATTTCTTATCTAATTACATTGATTGATTGGATTATTATATTAATTAAGTTATTTCCATGAAAATGTTGAAATCATAAATTGCATTGATTAATTATTGATGCAATTGTTGCAAGTGTTAAATACATCATGTTGTTAGTGATCATGGAATAGTAAATTTTAACTTTTGCATAGAATAGAAATTTATTTTTAGATGCACACACACACACACACACACACACACACACACACATATATAAGATAAATTAGTAAACAAGATCATAACCCTTAGATGTCCACTAGGGGTCTTACAATTTGGTTATTCCTTTGATACATGTACAATCGTTATAATAGCATAATTCGGGCAAGTTCTATAGCTCATTGAATGCCCAAGTCTTCAAGAGATTGGTGGATGAAGGGAGGCATGGGCCATGAAAAACTTAAAATTCAAGAAAAACTTTTAAATTTTTCAACATTTAAATTAAAAAAAAAATTAAATGCAATAACACAGGTGAGGCATGGGCCAATATTTGACTCGCAATCCCATTTCCCTCCATTTCAACTCCATAAACATCTATAACTGAGAGCTCCTATCCTCCATTTTTCAAAATTTGTTGCATGCTAAGGTATGTTTCCAAGATTCTGCCAAAGCTTGAGAAGCCCCTTGTTTCCATCTACCTTTCTTGAGTTTCCTTAGCCTCATGCTATCCAAACCCCCCCTCCAAAGTGTCATTACATAAGGGGTGGTGTTGTTGGTTTTCTGCCACATCACAAAGAGAGCCCATTGGAGGAAGCAATGAACACTCGCATGGAGACTCATTTGCAAACCACTTATCTAATCTCCCCTCAAGTGATATAGTTCTTGTTTTTAATGTCGTTCGATTGGATTAATACAAAGAACTTCGTATCTACCCCCAAGGAGCATGTATACTCATTTGAGTGCACATTTGAATAAGTATTTAGTTAGTTTACATGCTTAGGGTATGGGTTTGATAGCTTTGCTTTCTTGTTCACTCATATATTTATTCTACAACTAGTTGAAAAAGATCTTTTGGTATATACACACACCAAAAAGTCAACAACAAATGGTGACCATAATGGGGAGTTGAGATCAAAATCTCAAATCTTGGCTATTTTAGGCCCCTCTCTTTGTTTTATGTTACTTTGCAACATAGTTTAGGCCATAATTGAGCCCCAACACATAGTTGTGAGGCCTTATTACATTTAAATTTGGAAAATTTTCATTTTCAAGTATTTCTAAGAAATTGCACAACATGCATGCATACGAGGTCATGCAATTGCTTTATTTGTCAGCTTAAGCTTGCATAAGTGGGTTCCAATTTGCATTTTTTAGGCCCATTTGCTTGTTGAGGCAACAGTAGAAAATATTATTTTCTTCTTGAATTATTGAATTCCCTGTTATTGTTATTTTGCCAAATATTGCTCAAATGTAAGGAAATTGAATTAATTAAGAAAGAAGTATTTGTCATTTCGAAATTTGTTATTTTGCCAAATATTGCTCAAATGTAAGGAAATTGAATTAATTAAGAAAGAAGTATTTGTCATTTCGAAATTTTCTTTTTCACATTTTACATTTCAACATCTTCCTTTCAAATTTTCACATTATTGTGCACACAAAGAAGGACACAAATAATCTCTCATTTGGAGTATGTTCTTCACCTTGTGCTCTTAGTGATCTATGTGATTTAGAAATAGTTGGGAGAGCCTCGCGCCTCCTTTGGCACTCTTGAAAAGGAAGTAGGCTTGGTTCATGCTACCAAGCTAGGACTTTTAAAATCATATGATTAATCTAATTCACTAAATCCTCCCTCCAAGACCAAAACAATTTATAGTCTAGGTTAGGGCCTTGGAGTTAGGCATACAAATGACACTCCATAGTTGTTTCTCATTGAAACATAGACCTTGTCCTAGGAACTTAAAGTCCTTTCTAGCAAGTGTTCTTTACTAGTGCAAGGGATGCACCATCCTTTTGGTGTCAATGCTACAACCAGACAACATATTTGTGTGATTTTTCCAACTCTTTCAAATATGTGTGTTGCCTAATTGGTGAGGTGACCAATCGTAGGTTCACCTTTAGGTGGCTTTCATGGGATTGTGAGGGAACCTAGGACAGATAGTGGTTACCCCTTGGATTTTACCATATTGGGCATGTCACTATAACTGCTCAGTCATCCCTTCACATGCCTTGCTTGGTGTATTTCATCCTTTTCATTTTCAGAGACTTTTGTAAGGCCTAGTTACATATTGTCTATTGCTTGAGTTTTGTTAGTGTGCCTTAGGAGTGTATTTTTTCCTTTCATCAATAAAAATTGTCACCAAATCCATATTCTTTCATCATTGGAAACACACTTGTAAATCCCTTATGCACTTTTTTCCCTTTCGAGACATCGCTTTAATGACTCGTGTTAGACTGGACACAAATTTGATCATCACTCATTAGTTGATTACACCTAAAACTAGAGAGTTGTAACACCTCTCCACGAGATGTTATGCAATAATGTTTACTCATTTGAATACATATACTTTAAGAGATTTGTTGTAACATAATTTTGTTGCTCTCTAAATGGAATAATACAACATAATCGTAACTCTTTTACATTTTCCAAATGACCGGTCTTCTAAATTTAAAATAAATAAATTATGATGAGTTTAAGTAAAAAATTAGTAGCATCATACCTCCACTTTAAGATTTAAACATTTAAACATAAACATAACAAAATACTAAGAAAAATACATCCTCCTTGGTTGAATTTGATCAATTGTAGGGTAGTTCAACGAATAGTAGGAAGATGCCTCCAAAGCCTTCTTTCACCATTTGCCTAGGGCGGAACAAAATTATCCTGCCAACCAACTTGAAGCCTAGCCAACTTCCTAACTCCAAGAAACCTTTCAATTTTTTGGTCCTTTGTGCCCGTGACTCCAAAAACAACAAAGCACAATATGCTCCAAGAAAACTACCACAAGAAAAATCTCTTCCAAGAATTATCCAATCTCTCAACAAGCTCCAACGTCTCAACCTCTTTTCTCTCCCCCCAACACAACTTCCTCCTCTCTATTTATAAAGTCTCCATACACCTACCTTCCAAATCTCATCAACCACTCTCCAAGTCTCCTCTCTATTGACCACTTGATACTCTTGCAACCAATATATATATATATATTAAAAATTTAAAAATTATATGAAAAATAAAAATTAAAGATATTGTATAAAATATTAAGATTCTAATAAAAATATTTTTTTTTAATTTAAATTCCACTTAGATAAATTATATATATATAAACATTTATTTGATTTTTATATTATAAATTTAAATTTTCCATTCATTTAATTTATTAATATCACATTATTTTTTTTATACATCTTATCTATTTTTTTTATACATCTTATCTTTTACAATATGTTTAATTATTTTTTTTATTCTCTTTTACAATATATTTAAGATTAAAAAGCAATAACTAAAAACTAATCTATTAATATTACATTATATTTTTTATACATCTTATTTTTTACCATATGTTTAATTATTTTTTATTCATATTATCTTTTACAATATATTTAAGATTAAAAAGCAATAACTAAAAACTAATCTATTAATATTACAATATGTTTAATTATTATTTTTATTCATATTCTCTTTTACAATATATTTAAAATTAAAAAACAATAACTAAAAACTAATCTATTAATATTACATTATATTTTTTATACATCTTATCTTTTACCATATATTTAATTATTTTTTTTATTCATATTATCTTTTATAATATATTTAAGATGAAAAAGCAATAACTAAAAACTAAAAAACACTAAAATCACTTAAATATATATTGAAATAGTAAGCATTTCAATTGAAGAAATAAAGGTTAAATTAAATTTCATAAACAATGGTCATTATCAAATGACCAGCAATCCCTCCAACTTTTTTCAAGCATCTTCAGAAACGTGGATCTTCAAATGGCACGCATAATAAATCACTTTTGAAAAAAGAACTGAAAGAACCTGGCCCCACTCAGACAAACTTTTTGAAACATCTTCCCAACCATGACCGTTTAATTGGCCAAGTGGTACTCTTAAATCAATCACTTTTCCAAAAATTTAAAGGGCAAAAGTTGCAGTCGTTCACACAACTTGGTGCTAGCATTTTCCAAAGCACGGATTCTTTAAAGCCCTAGCTTAAATGTTCTACTAAATGATTATTTTTTATAGAATTCAAGTATTTCATGAATTTTTTATCATACTTAATCTATTTCTACATTTAAAAATAAATTTTAAAACTGAATATGCTCCATCTGCATCTGCATATGGATTTTAGCTCCGTGCTACGTTCTAGGTATTCTCCATGCTTCAGAGGTTATAGGCAAAACGAATAGCAAATAGGCGTACTACGGTCCCTCTCTATAGGAGGAGGGATGGATATTTTGTCAATTAATGTGGTCGATTAATGCGTAGAGTATCTCTGTCTGTCAGTGTGTTTCTCCCCTATGCGTTTGTGGGTGTTGCCTACTTGCCCCTAATACTTTATTGCCTAAGAAATAAGGATGCATAAGTTTCATACCTGGTGTTTGGACCAATAAGTCTAGGTGCCGAGCCAATAGATCTGTTCTACAGGGCGCCTTTTTCCCTACAGTTTGTAGCTATTCCTAGTGCCATCCGTGCACATTTAAAAATAAATTTTAAACAACAAAAAATAGTAATTTAGTGCAAATTTATATCACTCGATTCTAATAATAAAAACTATTTCATAAAACAGATAGAAAACATCATCTTTAAATGTCTTCGTGGTCATCATTTGAACAAAACCAACAATCCCTCCATTTGAATGCAAGAAATGAAATGAATATAAAAAATAAATGAATATTCATAAAACAATATATTTTTATTATCAAATATTTTAAATTTTAAATCCTTAAATAATAAAATCTTAATTAATTAAAGAGATTTTTAAATTATATCTAAAACCTTTTATATTTATATATATATATATATATATATATATATATATATATATATATATATATATAATTTTAAAAATAAATAAGAATACATTTTTTTAAATAAAATTATATTATAAAAAATTAAAACAAGTTAATCATGCATAAAACTTATACTTAATACCTTCAATTTTATTTTATAGAAATGGAATCTATAAATATACCCAATTTCATAAATTAATTAATCATTTTTAAAAATAAAATGAAATATCATATAATGATGACATAAATATAATGAAATATCATATATAATGATGACATATGATACATAATATTTTATTAATAATTATATATATGTTTTTTTTTTAATGATTACTTGTGAAATATCATATAATGAAATATTTTGTTAATGATTACTTGTGAAATATCATATAATAATGATATATGATACATAATATTTTAAAATTTTGTTAATGATTACTTCAAGGGAACATTTTTTTTCAAAAAATAAAGTGAAATATTTTGTTATTAATCATGACACATAGTTAACCATTATTTAACATATTTTTACAAATATTTATATTAGATAAATTTTATTCATCCAAAACTATATA
>ML779278.1:890796-902210 GCA_009831015.1 Picea engelmannii | reverse complement strand
AGCAATCAAGACTCTTTTCTTAAAAGGGGTTTCAGATGAATACATTGACACTCTCAACTTAATGGCTTCAGGAGACATTTATCAGAAAGACTTTGAAGCACTCAGTGAACTATGTAGAACTTACTTGAGAAGTAGGGGGAAAACGACAAAAAGTGTGAGAGAACCTGTCAACAAAAACACCAAAGTACCCACATCTGGTGGAGTTACTAGAATTGAATTGGGAAACCTCTTGGAAAATTTTAAAACAGACATTTTAGGAATGATTGGATCTCAGTTAGACACTCTAAAGATTAATAAAAAGCAGGAAGAGGAAAACCCTATATTAAGCATATTTTGCCCAAAATGCAGAAAAAGGCATCCTTTACGAGAATGTCCTTTGGACAATGTTTCTGTATGTGCAATTTGTACTGAAAATCATAAAACAAAAGATTGTCCATCCTTACCAGGATTGCAAGCTATATTCAAGGGAGGGGAAGCTCTAGGGACTCCATCTGCACCTAAGAGGCCTTGGCAACCTAGGAACTCGAATATGTATCAAGAACCATCCCCACAACCTTCCGACTACTATCCACCCTTCTCTCAACAACAACAACATCCATGGAACTGGCCAAATTGGCCTTTGCAAAATGTCCCTGCTCAACCTTGGTACCAAGGATGGAGAGAACATAATTATGTAAATAACCAATAGCAGCATGCGGTACCAATTCCCCAAAATCCATGTACTCAATACCCTCCAAATATGCATCAGCTATTGCCTGGATTTACTCCACTTACTTTACCACCTATTCAACAAACTCCTCAGCAGCCTCAGAATCCACCTCGTCCCACCATATTACTTGCTCAACCCATTCCAAATCCTAACAACAGACCACCTCTGCCACTACATAGTGCTGATTTCCAAAACTTCCCAACTTACACCATAAACCCCATTTCCATACAAGAAATACAGTTAAGATCTGGGAAAACTTTAAATAAAACTCAGCCTGTAACAAGAACATCACCAAAGGTAATTATCCAAGAACATCAAGAAGAACCTGTAGATGATTTATCAAACGGGGCATCTCTGAAAGATGTCATCATTCCAAAGAATAAAGTATCTGAATCACAACATAACCTACAAACTCAGGTTCCCCAAACACCTCCTTTTCTTGAGAGGTTGCTCATCGAAAAACTGATTGCTCAATCTAAGTTTGACATCATGAATGAACTAAAAAATGTATGTGTTAAGGTTCCATTGTTACAAGCAATCAGAGATGTTCCAATATACGCCAAGACCATTAAAGAACTCTGCATTAAAAAACCAGATCGAAAACAGAAAGATCCACCCACAATACACCTAGTAGGCCAATCATCGAATTGTATTTCTGAAGGTCCTAAGATTGTCAAGTATGCCAACCCCGGGAACCTAATAGTATCAGTTACTATCAACATTGTTTCTATTGGTAATACTTTAGTCGAATTGGGTGCAACCATTAATATAATGACTATCAATACAATTGAACTGTTGCAATTAATTCAATTCCTTTGTCCTACCCCTATAGTTCTTGAACTTGCTGATAGGACAACTATAAAACCTATTGGAGTCCTCGATGACATTCTTGTTACATTAGCTTCGTGGGAATATCCTGTCGACTTCATGATTATTCATTCAAAGGGCCCCACGAAAGGTCATCCAATCATTTTAGGGAGACCTTGGTTGGCTATGGCCAATGCTTTCATAGGATGTCGTGGTGGGGATATGTTCATCTCAAATGGAATTTCTTCACAGAAGCTTACTCTTTTTCCACCTGCTCAACCGGTTACAGAAGAATTATGGTGGCTAAAATGTCCCTATCATGAGAATGATGAGGAAGAACCTTTATTCTCTGTTGATGAATTTCATGTGTTACAAGAACCAACAGAGGATGATATTTTAAGCCAATTTCTTTCTGTGACAAAAAATGCCGAGTTTCCACAAACATATTTTCAATACGATCAGATTTTCAGAGAATAATTTCAAGAACGAAGTGAGTCATTTTTCTTGTTTTCACCATCTATGGTTTTCACCATTGATGAGCATCTAGGGTCATATACCATTCCAGTAGAACTTAGCCCAGGAAAATGTATATACATCAATTCTGAATTAAGTCTCAGCCAACAGGAACAGTTAGCAAATCTTTTGAAAGAACAGTCAAGGGCATTTACATGGGAGTACACCGATATGAGAGGAGTGCATCCTGACACTTGTATTCACCACATATATATCCAACCAGAGATAACACCAATAAGACAACCACAGAGGCATATGAATCCAATCCTAAAATATTTTGTGAAAGAAGAGTTACAGAAATTGTTAAACGTAAGATTCATTTATCCGATTTCTGACAGCAAGTGGGTTTCACCTCTTGCTGTGGTACCTAAGAAAATGACAGGGAAATGGAGAATGTGTGTAGACTTTAGGGAGTTGAACAAGGAAAACCTGAAGGACTACTTTCCCTTGCCTTTTATAGATCAGGTTTTGGATACCTTGGCTGGAAAAAGATACTTTTCCTTTCTTGATGGATACAGTGGATACAATCAGATTCAAATTGCTCCTGAGGACCAGGACAAAACAACATTCACGTGTCCTTGGGGCACTTATGGTTATAAAGTGCTACCTTTTGGACTTTGCAATGCTCCTGCTACATTTTAGAGAGCAGTCCTTGGGATTTTTGCTGACTTAATTCATGATTGTGTGGAAGTGTACATGAGCAACTTTACTGTTTATGGTAATACCTTCGAAGAAGCCATAAGTAATCTTGATAAAGTCTTGATTTGCTGTCAGGAATCAAATTTATCCCTTATTCATGAAAAATGTAAGATGCTATTAACTGAGGGAATAGTTTTGGGTCATCATTTGTCTGCAAAAGGGATTAAAGTTGATCCAGCTAAAATTGAAGTAATAGTTCAACTGTCCTCTCCGAAAACCCAAAAAGATGTGCGAAGTTTTTTGGGACATGCTGGATATTATCGTCGATTTATTGAAAACTTTACAAAGATAGCCAACACCATGTTTAAACTGTTAGCAAAGGATGCATAATTTTGTTGGGATAATAATTGTCAAAATGATTTTGAAAATTTGAAAGAAAAATTGTCCATGGCACCTATTCTAAGAGGACCAAATTGGTCTCTTCCTTTCCATATTTCAACTGATGCCTCAGACACTGCTTTAGGAGGAGTGCTTGGACAAAAAGAAAACCAACAAAACTATGCAATTTACTTTACTAGCAAAAACCTTACTCCTCCTGAATTGAACTACACTGTAATAGAGAAGGAATTTTTTGTTGTAGTTCATGCCATTAACAAATTCCGTCATTACATCACTGGATATGAGGTTTTTGTACATACCGACCATTCTGTTCTTATATTTTTGATGAACAAACCAGTTACTACCAAAAGAATCACACGATGGCTTTTGCTACTTCAAGAATTTAACATCACTATAGTTGATCGTCCAGGAAAAGAAAATGTAGTTGCGGATTTTCTTTCTCGTATTCCTCAAGATAGTAATGACATTCCAGTGAATGATAATTTCCTTGATGAACATCTATTTGCAGTAGCTATTAAGACCCCTTGGTTTGCAGATACGACAAATTACTTAGCTACAGGGAGACTGCCAGCTCATTTGTCATCACCACAAAAGAAAAAAATTATCCAGCAAAGTGCTTATTACTCTTGGGTAGGAAGTGATCTTTTTTATACAAGTCCTGATATGATCATTAGAAGATGTGTTTGGGAAGATGAGATGCCTGATATCCTTCAGGCCTGTCAAGATGGGCCATGTGTAGGACACTTCTCTGATAAAAGAACAACATATAAAGTCTTACAATCAGGATATTATTGGCCGACACTGTTTAAAGATGCAACAAAATATGTAAGAAGCTGCTATAGTTGTCAAAGGATGGGAAGACCTACCATAGTAGATGAGATGTCCTTATGACTGTAGGTTGTGATTGAACCATTTGATAAATGGGCACTTGATTTTGTAGGACCAATTTCCCCAATGTTGAGGAAGAAGAAATACATCTTGGTTTGTACAGATTTTGTGACCAAGTGGGTAGAGGCAAAATCCTTATATCCAGCAACTAAGAAATCAGTGATTGAATTTATTTATGAATATATCTTTACCCGCTTCGGTGTTCCACGAGAGATTGTTACTGATCAAGGTGCTAAATTCACATCTAAATTGATGAAGGAACTCACATATAAATATGGGATAAAACACTGTAAGTCTTCCCCATACCATCCACAAGCCAATGGGCAAGTGGAATCCACGAATAAAGTTTTAGAAGCTATTCTGACCAAGAAAATACATTTACATCACAAAGATTGGGCGGATAGACTTCCAGAGGCTTTATGGGCATACAAGACTACGTGGAGAAATACCACTGGTCATAACCCTTATGAATTGGTATTTGGCAAGCAAATTCTCCTTCCCATAGAATTTCTTATTCATACCTTCCGCATAGCAGCAGAATTGGGTTTGAATTTGGATGAGGCATAGAAACAGAGAGTTATGCAATTAAATGAATTGGGAGAAATTAGGCAAGATGCTCTTCAAAGAAATATCCTTGTACAAAATCAATGTAGCAAATGGCATGATAAATACATCAAGAAAAAGAATTTTCAACCAGGGGATTGGGCATTGCTCTTTGATTCCAAATATAAAACTTTCAAAGGAAAACTTACAACAAGATGGTTGGGACCTTATGAAGTGGAAATTGTTTTTGATAATGGATATGTTAGAATCAAGACCATAGATGACTCTCAAAATTCCTTTGTAGTAAATGGACATCAATTAAAAGTGTATAACAAACCCTTGTCAAGAGATGATTTTCTACAAGAAATTTCTAAACAACCAGAAATAAAGATAGTAGGAGAAGAGTCTTCTCCTCCTGCTAATCCTTGATCATTTTGTTGTTTCAAGATTTTGTAAATAATAAAAATTTTAATAAAAATAAAAAATATAAAAATGATAAATAACAAAAAATATGTAATTTTTTTTGGATATGTTGACATATTGCTTTCAATTTTACAGGATTTTTAAAGCAAGTACATAATTGAATTCCATCACTTCTTCACAACAGGGATAGGATTATTCTTTACCAAGCCTGATAGATTATGATGGGAAAGAAACCCCCCTAGAGTTTTCTTTTAGCATTTTCTCAGACTCTCAAAACATGAGAAAGCAATGAGCATATACTAACTTGGGCTCATAAAATCCACAAGTGAGTGATTACTATCCCACAAAATCATTTTCTGCAAGATTTCTATCTGCACTCACGTTGGGTGATGTGGGATACATTAAGGTCCACCTTCCAAAAAGTCTCACTCCATCGACATCAACACCTTATCTGGAGTAGAGATTAGAGACTATTTAGTACCCTGGGATCTGCATGCCTCAATGGTAGATTTCCTTGCTAACAACCATGGGAATGCATCAATGTCTCTTGGTTGATAGATCCTACAAGACACCAAGACATTTATTCGTACATGTTAGGATGTACTATAGGTACCTTGGGGCCCATTGACATCAATGGTGGGTCATCTCGCATTGGTTAACGGAATTCATTAATGGTCGGTAATCCAATGATTTCTTTTTGTGTTTGACTCCAGAACATTTATTCACACAAATAAGAATTGTACCATGGTTTAAAGACTTGAAGCTGTTGAAGACATAGTTTTAATTGATTCCTTTCAGGGATGAACAGAAGACAGGTTCAGGGATAGCCATCAGATAATTTGCTTTATAAACAGGAAATCTTTTTCTCAACAAGTTATTATTGGTTCAAGTTTCTCTGCAGATTTTGGTTTATTTCATCGGTACCAGTCAATGCCAAACAGAATCAATTAGTCACAGTGGTTATCAACAACATAGATTCCAGTTACAACTTTGGTGCTCTCTAGATTCAGAATTGAATTCGATATATCTACAGTAAGAAATGCATAACAGGGAGTAGGTAATCGAACTCAGGTACGCTTACTTTCATGTTAGTTTAATTTATTAAATTACAGATTAATAACTTGAACTATGACTACCTTGATACTCCATGACATTTCATCATCCCTATACTCTATACTTAATAGGCTAAGTTCAATTCTTCTTGACATTTTGTATCATGGGAAATGCACTGCATTATTATGGTTGAATTCGACATGACTCATATGAAATGATATTTTGAAAAGGTGTACGACCATCATCATTCCTTCACACGCTATTGATCCTCACAACACTTCAAACGTCCTTCTATAATTCCTTTCACAACCTATTTCACACATCATACTCTATTCCTTTGTTGCCCTCATCTAATTCCGTTGCTCACCTTTGAACCTTTCCTGTTATACTGAGTGGAATTATGGTGGAGAATCGCCACGAACCTGAGACTTATGTAGATTTGGAGGCTCTTCCTGAGTATGAAGCCACCAAACACATTTTTCAGAAAGATGGATGGGAGCCGTTCTTCAAGAAATTTGACGGGTATGATGATACGATTACACTTCAATTCGCTCTGCACTTTCATGGTGGACTAGATAAAGTGGGCGAGCTGGAATTCAAAGTTACAGAGAAGTTCATTCCCAAAGAAACTCAATTGCCCAGCACTGGTCAGAAATGGACAAAGGGCCAGCCAGTCGACAAAAATCCCTGCACGCAGCTCCTACAACCCCAGTATCAAAAATTACAATGGTCAGAAGGCACATCAAGTTCGTGGTTGGAACTGAAATGGGCTGAGTTGCTGTCCATACTTCAACGCTACCTCACATGCGAAGGTCGGTACATGATCGTGTTTCCATGTCATGCTCAACTCCTACTACATTTCAAAGGTAACCATTTGGTGAACATCCCCTATTTTTTGTTGAAGAGTTTGAAGAAAATGGCAGAACAAGTTCGCAAAGCCAAATATTTTAGAGGCAGTCTGTTTCATTTCGGTCTTGTCAAAATTTTGGTTAAGTTTGCGTTATCCCACAAATAGGAATCTTGGGATATGTTCATTGTAAGAACCCTAGCTTCTGACAAATCTAAAGATAAAAATATTGAGTCCACTCCTTCACAGAAGAAGTCAAACTCTAAGAAAAAGGTTGTTAAAACCCTAGCCAAAATCTGTGATGACCCTGAGAATACACCAGATTGCACAATTGAGGCCAGTGATGATAATCCTTCCATAAAACATTTGTTTGATGTCTAAGGTTCTGATGGTGTGGAAACTAACAGTGAAAGAGTAGAAAACACTGTCCCCACAGATGCAAAGGTTGAAATTCCAATTTCTCCTCCGACTGCTAAAAATATTATTGATGTGGAATAACTTGAGGATTTAATCAACAAACCTAGAAGAAATCTCAAACGTAAATGCAAACACACACTTTCAGGCATGGATGATCATGAGGAGGCTCTGGAGTCTTCTGAAATGACATGGACTCTCTCTCAATTGATTCGAAAAGTTCATAAAGTTAATCAGCAAGATAATGTGCCCAAAGAAATTGAGTAGGACAAGCCAATTCAAATGCCAGTCGATACCCCTATTCAGGTATATGAGGAGTTCACTCATGAACCCAGTCCAGTCGACACCCCTGTTCAAGTATATGATGAGTTTACTCATGAATCTAGTTCAGTCGACACCTCTGTTCAAAGACCAGATGAGTTCACTCATGATTCTAGCCCTCAAACACAACAAGGTCGTGGTAATACATTCGAATCTTACTGTGAAATCTCTTCCAGTAGATCTTTGCGATCAATGGTTGTCAGATTGGAAAACAGGAATCACAGTTTAAAAGAGAAATTACATGAATATGCCATACTGGATCGGCATATCAAAATAGAAAATGAACTTATAAAGCTCAGGCAAGCTCACTTCTCATCAAAGATTGAACGATTAAAACAAAAAAATAGAGGTCTTTTTCAGAAGAATAGGAGACTGCAGAAGATTGCCAGGAAGCATATCACCATTAATCGAGTTCTTAAGAAGGAAATCAAAATCCTGAAGAAACATGAGAAATTGAAAATGTTGGTTGCAGCTGCTGCAACACTCTGATGAATCTTAGTTTTTGTTACCTGAGGACATGCAAAGACTTCAGGTCGGGGGAATGTTAGTCTCCAATTTTGACCATATTTTTTCCTATATCATGTCATATATACCCCGATTTTCATATCTAGTATCATTTCCTTCTAGCCTTACCATGACACATTTTACATCCTTTTGCCCTAAATGGAGCTATTCAAGGTATTCCTATAATTTAAGTTATTTTTAATGTATTTTGATATTTTAAACTAATATTGATACTAACGTGACATGAGTAGGTACTTGTTCCCTTGAAACAGACTTATTAGTACCAGGTACCAGCTCGCACCTAGTGGAGATGTCAAAGACTTACACGACATGGCTAGATTGGATTGACAGTCCGATTCATATGATTGATTGAGTCATAACTCAATGTGATGACTCAGAGCGAAATTGTAGAACTGTTTTATTATGATGCTTTATGATCCACGCTTCTTGACGCTGCGTGTCATGAAGCTGTGGAATTAGTTTCAACTAACTATGAGTCATTTTTGGATCTAAGATTCGCTTAGATTAATGCACCTATGTTCAAGACTATTTTGGGAGGATCTATATAAACTCAGATTGCTCTCAAGAAACGTTGGTTATGATATGTTATGTGATGTGATTTTTGATAATACAATTTGCTATGCATTATATCATTCTCTGTTAAATAATTTGAGTTTGTTTATGAATTATGGAGCGTGAGATATGAAACAGTTATGCATGGAATAATTTGAATAGCTCTGGTTTCATTTTAGGGCGATTTCACCTCTTGGTTGGGCCCACCAACAGGTTCAATTCGCTGTCTCTTTTCCACAGTATAGTTAGTTTATTTCTAGTTCTAAAATCTGCATGTGAGTTAGTTTTTAAATTGAAGTTACTCTGCTAAATTCTGGCTTAGTCATTTTTTGTTAGTTCGTTCTCAGCTTGATATTATCTTGTAGTTCATTGAATGTTAGAATGAGTTATTTTCCATTGTAGAATTTGAAGAATGAATCAAGTGCTTAATCTAGATTTGCTCAGTTTTCCAGTTTCCAGTTTGATCATGATTTAAAGATAATTTGAGTTTAGACTTACTCTGTTTTGTTAGGATAGCTATCTTATGGTCTGATTAAAGGAAGCTTCCAGTACTTGTAGGGTAAAATAGGATATTTATTAGTTTCACCTTTGCTAGATTTAGAACTGCTTGATACTTAGATTAAATAAGAGGTTTTTAAAATGTTCTCTCTTTTATAGTTCAAATAGATATTTTGATGATTAGATATTTAAGATAATGATAGACAGTCTTGGATGATTTCTTTAGATTAGGAATAAAAATACATTTGCTTAAACTCAGAATTGTTTCCATTTGATTAATTAGACAATATATGATTAGTTTTAAGATAATCATTAGGATTCAGTTTATAAGAGTAAGTTTATGTTTTCTTCTCAGAATAACCTTTAGGTAGGAGTTAGAATCTTACCAACACATATAGTGTAGCAGCTCTAAGTTCACTTACCCTGGTTTGACAGTTTAGTGTTTTCAGGTAATTAAAATCTTTAATACACCAGCCTGACAGGTATTGATGAGGATATTCATATAGGGGGATCAATCAAAGAATTTGGTTAATATTGAGGTGCTTGATCATGAAAAACATCATTTAGGCCCTCAAACTAGCCCGAGAAGTTAAAAACTACTAAAATATTGAATTGCCAAAATTGCCATAAAATTGTTTTGAGCTAGTTGGAAAAGGTGGGTGGCCACCGATATCCACCTGGATTAATCCTCCCTCCTTAGGAAGAAATGGTATCCATTGCGTTGAGTTCTCCCATAATATGAGGAAAGTTATACTGAATTTGGCCCCAGGTGAGCCACTTGCCTTGGTGCATGAGTTTCCCTGCTTTGACAAACCGATAAAATTGGAACCTATGATGATGAGTTTCCTTGACCTGCGTGTCCATGATATGATCAGTGAATGCATGTTCCATGCATTCAAGGTTGATCTCTGTTGGTGTCAATTGTTCTGCTATCTCCGAGGTGTCTAATAATGGTGGAAAATAAGGTTGAAGGAGGTCCACATTAAATACTGGGTGCAAGCCAAAGAAGGAAGGAAGGTTGAGCTCAAAATCATTATCACCCAAAGCCTTGGTAATGGTGTAAGGCCCATAATAGAGTGGACGAATCTTTCGATGAGGCCTTGTAAGGAGTTATTTCTACAAAAGAAACCAAAATTTGTCTCCTACTCGAAACTGGTGTGGCACCCAGTGTTGATCATGGCATTTTCTATACATGGCATTGGACTTCTGTAAAATATCATGAACCTGTTGGAATATGTGTTGGATCCACTCAATGAACTGGGTGGTTTTGTCAGCTGCGGTTGGAGCATGCAATGAGTCTACCTGGGTGGTCGCAAGGGGTATTGCAACATCCATGGGACCCAATGGTTGAAATATCAACCCCACCTGAAAGGGGCTGTGGATGGTTGATCTATGTATGGATATGTTGTAGTTGTGTTAAGCATACGGAAGAATCTCATCCCAAGTGTGAGGTTTCTTGGAATTGTACATGTGGAGGATGTGCGCGATCATCCGATTGACAACCTTGGTTTGGCCATCCATATGGGGGTGGAAGGCAGTGGACTTGGTGAGCTTGGTGTCCAACAGTGACCAGAGGCTCGAGTAGAATGTGTTGAGGAACGCACTGTATCGATATTAGATAATGGTTTGTGTAATCTCAAAGTGTACCCACACTCGTTCAAAGAAAATCTTGGCAGTGTCCTTCGTCATGATGCTCTTCTTGTAGGAGGCCAAAATTGCCATCTTGGAAAAGAGATCAACAACCACAAAAACAAAGTCATTTTCCCTCTTGGTGGAAGGGAGACCCGACATGTATTCCATTGAGATGGATTCCTAGGGCCTGTCAGGAGTAGGCAGAGGAGTGTACAAGCCTTATTTCTGATGGCCAGTTTGGAAATAGCACAGGAAGTGTAGGACCATATATACTTGCCACTACTACATATTGTAAAAATTCCGACGTTTTATTTGCGGCGTTATGGACAAAATTGTCCATATTGTCACAAAATAGAGGAAATTTATAAAAAAAAAAATTCATGTTGCTCGATAACGTCGCTCTTGCCACGTTTTCCACTGGAATGTCTCTCTTGCCACATTTGTGAAGATGTATGTCACAATTGCGACGTTAACGTCGATCTTGCCATGTTAACGTCGGTCTTGCCATGTTTTCCACTGGAACGTCGCTCTTGCCACGTTTTCCACTGGAACGTCTCTCTTGCCACGTTTGTGAAGATGTATGTCGCAATTGCCACGTTAACGTCGCTCTTGCCACGTTTTCCACTGGAACGTCGCTCTTGCCACGTTTGT
>ML779278.1:844540-875736 GCA_009831015.1 Picea engelmannii | reverse complement strand
ACGTTTGAAACGTCGCAATACCGACGAAAAATAGGTCGTCGGAAAAACGACGTCATGTGAAACGACGTTTGAGGGGGTCCGAGGTTTGTCGGTCTTCCGACAATAGAAAGTGGCAATTGCGTCGAACGCGCCGTCGGAAATTGACCCAAATGGGTGGATAATTGATGACATCTTGTGGAAGTTTCGACCAATAGAAATGTCATTGCATCACTGCCACTACATTTTCCATGTCGATGTGTCCTACCACTTGATGAAACACAAAGATGGACCAGATGGCACATCAGTCCATCCTGAATATGTAAATTATTGATAGTTGTGTTGGCGCCCAACATCTGGTAGGTGTTGGCGAAGTCGGGATCTGTCTCATGGCGGTGGGGCCACCCGGAGGTCTCATGGCCACAAGAATATAACAGTGTGGTGAGTGTTGCAATTGGATATCAGCTTAGGCAATTAGCGACTTAGTTGGTACTTCATGTTTTATACTTGATGTTGAGGTGGAACTACTGCAAATATGTGGACCATTTCTGATGGTGGTCATTCTGTAATTTTCCTTGTGTCTGTATGAACTACAATGGCTTATGATCAGTGTGGATGACTATCTCCTTCCCGAGAATGTAATGCCTCCACTGGTGGTAGGCTTACACAATGGAGTACATTTCTTTGTCATAAGTAGGGTACTTACGAACGACATCTATTAGTGTCTCACCATGATAGGCCACGAGGTGGTCATGATGAGTGAGGATTGCATCTGTCTGAAGCATCTGTCTCAATCTCAAAGAGTTGTTGTAGGTCAGACAATGAGAGCACTAGTACTGAACACAAGTGTTGCTTCAGATCATCAAATATTTTATGTTGGAATATTCCCCAACACAAAGTTTTCCTTACCACCACCTCTGGTCGTTTGACTGAGGGCCCATGCAATATGTGAGAATCCCAACATGAACTTGTGATAGAAATTGGCAAGGCCTAAGAAGCTTTGAAGCTCAGTGAGCATGGTTGGGGCTAGCAAGTCACATATGACTTGGATATTGGCTGGATCAACATGCACATCATGCGCATCAACAATGTAGCCTAGATACTAGACCTTGTCCATGTTGAAGGAGCATTTTTCCAAGTTGGCATATAGCTTGTGCTGTCGTAGAGTGTGTAGAGCCTATTGAATATGCTACAAGTGTTTTTACCAAGACTTTCTATAGATGAGGATGTCATCTAGATACACCATGACAAAATAATTAGTGAAAGGCTACAGGATATTGTCCATCAACCTCATGAAAGTTGTTGGGGCATTCGTCAAACCAAAGGGCATGACCAACCATTCAAAAATACCTTCTTTTGACTTGAAGGAAGTTTTCCATACATATGTCTGTTCTATTGGGACCTGATGGTAGCCAGACTTCATATCAATCTTACTGAAGTATCTGGTCTCCTTGAGTTTATCAAGGAGATCATCAATTCGGGGAATTGGGTACTGGTTCCTGACTGTGATTTTGTTTAGGGCTTGGTAATCAATGCAAAGTCGCTAGGTCTCATATTTCTTATGCACCAACATGATTGGGCTTCCACAAGGTGATGATTTGGGTCTGATGTGCCCCTTGTGGAGCAATTCTTGGATCCAACGCTTGATTTCCTCATTTTCTAGCAGAGAGAGATGATATATTGGCCCATTTTGTAGTGGTGCGTCGAGGTTCAGATCAATGGGATGTTTGACCTGACAATGCAAAGGTACTCCAGTAGGTGATGAGAAGATGTCTTTGTATTCTTCCATGACCTTATCCATTTTCTTCGACTGTGTGGAGAGGTTGATCACAGCGGCCATGGATGTGGTTGCAACCTTTCTCTCACTCTGAGAGAAAATCATGAAGAAGACAAACTTCCCAGTATGAGAAATGAACTTCCTACATTTCTTGGAAGAGATCAAGGAAATAGCATTAGGTGGGACTACCTCAGGTATTGTGTACAATTTCCTGTTCAAAGTAATAATAACACTGAGAGGCCTAGACTCATATACAACATGACATTTCCATAAATAAGGTTGGCCTAAAAGAACATCACAAAATTCAAGGGGAGAAACATTAGACAATACCTCATCTTTGAATGGCTTGATGTCATACGATAGGCGACACTGTTGGCTGACACGAAGATCAATTCCTTGACGGAGACATCCGATGGTGTAGGGATGCGAGTGCGACATTGTCAACAGGGATAGTCGTTTGAAGACCTCTACTGAGATGAGGTTCTTATGGATACCGCTATCAATGATGAAGTGTAGTGGAGTTCCTTTCACCCACATCTGTGAATGAAATAGGTGTTCTCCTTCTTCTGGATCATCACGTTCATCGGGCTGGATCTTGGTGGTAGCAATGATGGCACTGGGTTTTGCATAAATGATTTGTCTCCCCTTCTCTGGTTTTGACTCAGATTTGGAACCCACATATGATTCAGAGGCTTTTACTTCATCCACTAATGAATTCTTTGAGCGACAATCAGTAGTGTTATTCCAGGGGCTCTTATGGAAGTCACACCACTTCCCGGTATCTTTCTTCGTCTTCCTATTGTCCTTCTTTGCTTACGACCTGGACTGGTTGTCATGAGGTTTCCCATATTTTCTCTGTCCTTTGTTTTTCAAGTTAGGACTACCCTTTCCCTACTTCTGTTGTGAGGGGTTCCTAGACCCAAACTTCTGCGTATTTTGTTTAAGATTCTGCTCTATTTTGAAGGCATATCGATAGGCTGTGCCTAAGGATGAGATGTCCAAAAACTCTATTTATGTTGGGATGTATCTATGCAGACCGTCATGGTACTTGAGCACCAGATGTCGCTCAAAATATTTGATACCCAGCTTGGTGCACAAGGTATGCAAGAAATTGGTGAACTATGTGATTGTTTGGTCTCTTTCCTGTCGTAGTGTGGTCCATCTTCTATACAAGTCGTCATAACTTCCAACATGGTAGTATTGTTCCTTAAGAGAATCCTTGAAGGAATCCCAAGTGGGCGTAACCTCAAATAATGTGGATCTTTTTGTTTCATTTTTCTCACAGAAACTCTCCCACCAGTATTTGACATGGGGGATGGCCTTTAGGAGCGCAAATATAATCTTTTCTCTATCGAAAAAGTTGTGGACAGAAAAATCCCCTTCTAGAAGGTTTAACCGTTATTCTGCGGAATCTGCATCTATTTTACCTTCAAATATAGGAATGTCAAAAGTGATATGTACCTTGAATGGGGTGGCTCTTCTACTTGAGATGGATGGGTCGCTTGTCAGTAGCCATCAAAGGATTTGTGTGAAGTTGTCCATCATCTTTTTCCTCTGTCACTCAAGGGCTTCCTCGAGAAACATTTTGAAAGGATCTCCTATCCCATGATATTTATTTTCTCCCACCATGGGAGGCTTCTTGGGCATGAAAGAGTAGTTTTCCTGAAAAGAAACAAGCTCAAGACCCAAATCTCTATACCTTGACCGCATCGAGGACATGCATTAAAAATTGATAAGGAGCAAACCGCTCTGATACCATTGATCCATATTTATTAGTAGAACGAAATGAAACCATAGATTTATAATGTTAACACAGAGACACAATGAAAAATAATAGAGATACAGTAAAACGTGACTTCTATTAAATAATAAATATGTTGAAAACTGTAAAATGCAGACTGAAAACAAGCTTGCTAGAATGGTGGCAGCTTATCTCTGAGAAGAGATGTGATGGATATGCTCATTTGCAAGAAGAATATGAGTAAAATGAGGCTCTAAAGACCTTTTTACAATAAATATAAATTTCAAAATCCTATACATCAAAAAACCTAACCCTAGGAGATGAAGTGCCAAAAGTCATGTGGGCCCCGTTGGGGTAAGTTAGTACATTAACTTCCCAGGGTCGTAACGTTTGGATATGATCTTTGTTTAGAGTGCATGATAGCTCGTTGGAAAGGTATTGATGACGAGATTCATTTAGGGGGATAAATCAAAGCCTTTGGATATCATTGAGGTGCCCAATCGTGAAAAAATGTCATTTAGGCCCTCAAACTGGCCCCAGAAGTTAAAAACTACTAAAATAGAAAATTGTCAAAATTGCCAGAAAACTGTTTTGAGCCATTTGGAAAAGGTGGGTGGCCACCAATATCCACCAATATTATCAGAAGCAAGAGGCTTCTAGGATCATAGGCAACGAATTTGCGCAGTTGGGTCCTAGCAAGATGGAAGGGATAGCTTTATTGTCAGAGGGAGCAACCAATCAAGTGGATTGGAGAACAAGCATGTTAGCAAATGTGATAGAGAATATAGAGCCAATTCCAAGTGAAAAAAGTACCTTCCTCGCTAAGAGGGAGTGTTGATATATTAACATCGGATAAGTACTTCCACATAGCCTCAGTGTCTAATGTGTGGAGGTCATCTTTGTAACCTCTCATAAAACTTTAGGAAGTTTACTTTATGAGTCATTAATTAAAGTGAATGTCATTTTATTTAATTAAGTTAAATTCCTAAGTTTACTTGACATTAGTAACTTAAGTGAGTTGATTAATTCATATTCGTTAGATCTAAATTGAACTTGAGATTAGATCTCAATCGTTGATCACTTTAGGAGATCTAGGGTTTTTAACTTAGAGTTTACTCAATGTAATAAAAGGAAACCTAAGTGAGAGGATAAAAAACAGTGAGTAGATAGTGGGGATATCTCATTAAGCAGGTGAAGAGAGTTCATCCAAGTGTGAGTGGGCAGGGCTAAGGAAAGGTGTAAATGGAAAGCAAGGGAGATAGAAGCCAGGTGGGTTAGGCTATTTTTTGCAGCATTGTATTCCTATGATGGGCCAAATTATCCCAGGACGAGAGCTCAGGATTTATAATAATAAATCAAACTTAGATCTGGTTTTCCCTTCAGGGGTTTTCCAAGGGTGGTTACCCGAATATCTTATGCAATGTGTTATTGGTTTATGTTTTAAGGCTTCCACTGATTTCCGTTAAGTAACCTAGCTGTGCAGTTAAAAAATAAAGAGATTTTATTTTGAGTTAATTTTCAGGTGCTAGATTTGCAGACTTCAACATCACATACATTATGTTTCACCTTTCTATCATTTGTCGATTTTTTAATACTCGATAATGATGTAGCTTCTTTTAAATTTGTCGACCTTATCAGACCTTTCAAAATTTGATCTTGTGTTGCTACTGATACATTTTTGAAATATTTATCATAAATTGTTTCAACACGATATCGTATAACATGGTCATGTTTTTTGTCCCCAAATTTGTCAGGATCAACATTTTCTAACATTTCATCGTCAATGTTGATAACACTTGCATAAATTTCAATTTAATTTAAAAACATAGATTAAATCTTTTAAATTTAAAAACACTTGAAATTAACATAGATTCAATTTTCTAAGTTGTAAACACAAAAATTTCAAACACATGTTGTGTAAAAAATATACAAATTTAAATTAGACATTAAAAAGATAAACAAACAATCATAAATTAATTAAAATTTGCAAGGGTTCATCTATGGTTGGAGTTCTAGTTCATTTTCAACTTCAACAACTTCATCAATGTTACGAGGCAAATTTATTTCTGTTTTTTGCAAAATATTTTCCAAATTACAATCAATTATATTAGAAAATATTTTTTTGAATTCTAAACATTATCTATAATATGTATGCATGTACATGGTTTAATTTCTAATTACATTATCATCAAGGGTTCCTTCAATATTTGCACGTTCTCATTTCTTTCTTCTATAGTACTATTTCTATTATTCTTTACGACGAGTATCATCTCGAGTGATATCACATATTCTCTCGCGCTCCCTTTTGTTGCCCATGATTATTCAATCTGTAAAGGTTTTTTAAAAAATCAAAATTTTATAACAAGAAATATAATTTCAAACATCAAACTTTCTAGCTCAAAAATATTTTTTTAAAAGAAATAAAAAAATTAATTTATAATCATGTATCTTAAAAAACTTGGAAAAATTGTTCAATAAACCAAGTTTATTTAAAATAAATTTTGGATAAAAAGTTGATTTTAAACAAAAGTTAAAAAAAAACTTTGATCTTCAAAACATTTTCTTGAGAAAACCTTCCTTATGACAAAAATTATTCAAAAGAAATATTGACTTTGAAAGGAATTGTTCAAGAAAACATACCTTAAAAAAATATCTCTTTGATATAGGAATAAATTGCTTATGAAAACTTCCTCTTACAAAAAAATTGTTGAAGAAAATCTTCAATTTAGATGAAAACCTCCACTTACAAAAAAATTGTTGAAGAAAATCTTCAATTTAGAAAATGTTGCCCCAATAAGTGAAAAGTAGCGAAAATGTTGCCCCAAAAAAACAAAAATAGCGAAAATGTAGAGTGAGTTTGTTGCACAAATGTGTTAATATCATTTTGACCGAAAGTATTTATATATTTCCACATCAAATTGTTGTGCCCCCCTATTTGTTTTTTCAGTCGATGCATATTTCTATTTTCCACTTTTCGGCCGAAAGTTTGTCTTTCCATTAAAACTAACTTTCAACTAAAGATAAAAAAATTTCAACCGAACGAATAGTTCGGCCGAAAACATGTGACTATGACACTATTCAGAAAATTGTTGGTTCACTTCAACTTACTCCAACTTTTGAAGGAGCAGACTCCTTAAAATATTGTGAGTCTTGTTTCAGAACTAATACAAACATTTTTAGAATTGAATCTACTTTCATTTGATACAATTTGTATTCAATTTAATTGCTTTTTAGATGTCGACATATTATTTTTAGATGACATAATGATTCAATAAAATGAAAAATCAATATCTACAATAATACAGAGTCGAAAAGTATGGAAAATTTATATTACGTAACCTTTCACTGTCCTCTTCAAAAGTTTTTTTTAGATTTGACATTCAAATAAAAATTAAGTTAGATGGTATGGTATTGCACTAAACGCGTTTAAAATCTACAACTTTTTTAGATTGGTCAAATTAAAAAAAATGTAGTAATTATAATATTCATCCGTTGAATTCAAAACTATAGTCATACTTTAATAGAGTTTTTTTGGATTGTTGCAACATATTTTGGTTTTCATAAACAAACGTTTAATAATGAATACAGTCACGCCGAAAAACATGACATATTATCAACCCCTTCATTTTTAAGGAACACACTGTCAAACAATCGCTAAATTGACATATCAAATGTCAATAAATTTCTTTTTTTTTAATCAATAGAAGCTAACAAAATTTATGACAAGTTTTGTGTTTACTGTAAAGTGAAATTCTAAATACAAAAAATACTTTTGTTTACTGGTAGTTGAAAAACTTGTGAAAATATATTTTATTTTCTCAAAACCAAGGAAAATAGACACCCACATTCATGATTTTATGGTAAAATGATCTAAGATCATCCAAATAAACAATAAATGAATCATATCCATAAAAGTAAGGAAAATATTTAATCCATCATATTAACCAAAAAAGAAAGCTAGTACAAGGAAGTTATTTCCATTATAACACACCATAGTACTTAACATAAACATGATTATTTACCATCATAATGTGTTTATAGTCCTAACATAAGCATGATCAACAATGAATATTAGAGGAACAAACATCCAAAATGGCTAAGGATCAAATTTAAATTATTCTGTTTCTCTCACTTCAAGAGTCATATTTTTAAAATGTTTATTAAATTATGCCCAATAATATGGTTTCTTCCATCCTTTTTATCATAGCATTTTTCATTTATTGCTTCAATCACACATCGTTGGTAGATATTATGATGCTTTGTAGAAGTTACGTTTACTTCAATATCATGGCATTTTTTATTTATTGCTTCAATCACACATGATTGGTAGATATTATTTTATTGCTTCACTTACACATGATTGCTAGATATTATGATGCTTCGTAGAAGTTACTTTTACTTGAATAAAAGGGGAAATGTAATAACAAAATCTTGGTTTTTCATGTAATTGCATTAGTCAAAGGAGGACATGTGTACTTCACATACTAATAGAGATTCTAATGCTTTATAGAAGTTAATTTTACTTGATTGAAGAGGTAAAAGTTAATAACAAAACCTTGTCTTTTCATGTAATTGCATGAGCTCAAGGAGGACATATATACATATGTACCTCATATATTCATATACATATTGTATTTTTGTGTGAAAGAGAACCACCTTATCATCTAAGAGCCATCATCACATCATTCCTACTTTATCTATTCTATGCACACATCTTCCATGTTCTAATAATCATGCTTTAGAAAATTTTATCTAAAGAGGGAAGATCCCCTAGAGTTAACCATAAAGACACCTAAAGACATTTTCCTAACCCCAATGGCCACACCTAGTGTTGCATTAGTCTTACTTGGGTCCTTAATTAGGTATTTATATGTTCCACACCACTTACGCCCTTAGCTTCATTTATAGTCCTAACCATGTAAGCCTTTAAATATTTTTTCCTCGCCTACATCAATGGGTCATGTAAATCTACCTCTTTTACACTGTAAAATGTCTGAAATGCCAATGAAATTACACAATCCAATAAAAAAATGCTTCAAATGGTTTTTTATAAAAATAAAAATCAATTTCACTTTTGTAGATAAGAGAATGATCTTCACTAGAGATCAAATCTTTATAATTGTAGGTTTGATAGGTTATGCTACTATTATTGAGATTGACCCATGGATATATACTTCTATCCATTTCTCCATGAAGGATTGTGGAAAGGCTTATGTTGTTTTTTTCCCTATCTCTAATACATACGAGCATATTTTAGTTGTTTCATATATTATGTTCATTCTATATTGAGAACTCAAAGACCATATTAGTATTTGTACTTGTTCTCACCTAGAACGAATGTTGTCTGGTTCATGTTTCTGTACAAATATGTGGATAATGAAATTCAAAAAAGTTCACTAATATAAAAAGATACAATAAATTGTCAGTTAAGTTTGACATATACAGAGGAACAACAACAGAGTGGGCGAGAACTCTTGAAATTTGAAAACCAGAGTCGAAGGGTTAGCGGGCACGAACTAGGATGGAACCAGAGCCAAAGTACTTCATAGTTTGGTAGTCAAGCATGGTGGAGGGTGGCTGGTATTACAAACCATTCTTCTAGTCCGTTTAGTTTACGAAAATGGTGGATAGGATTAGTGGGATTTTCTGGCTTTTCCCCCTTACTTTTCACTTTCCTATTTAGCTCTATCCTTAGCAAAGAATCTTTGGCATCTAAGCCTGGTTTTATTTTCTTTCGGCCTTTAACTCTGCTTCTTAGTGGGGTTCCTTGTTTCTTGGAATTTATTGGGGGATTAAACTATTAGTGGCTCGTTTCTTGGGTTCTAGTTTCAGTTGGCTTGTCTCTAGCTGTGGTGTTTTCTACTTACACAACTACTAGTTACAGTATCTTAGACATGTGGGTGGACCACTCCCCAATTAAAATCGCTATTTATTGCTATTCTTGGAAACTGAACTCTTGCTGATGAATCTTGGGGGGACGAGCTCAATGGAGCCCAGGTGGCATAACATGGAAAATCCTCGACAGACAGGAATAACAGAAGATGTCAGTTCACTTATGAGCACAGCTGATGAGGCTCTTTGGTAGAGGGACGAGATTTTCGCTACTGCAGACTCTGCGGGAATGGGTACTAGTACACTAAGACATCCATCATCTAATTTGACCGCACTACCTACTACATCAATTAGTAAATTCTTTATCATTGCTCCTTCATTTACCGATTTCCTACCTTATTTTTTTGTAATTCATTCATCCGTGGAGAAGGTTAATTCTGTGAGTGGTCTGAAAGAGGGTGTTAAGGTAATAGGCTTCCCTTGCTCTTAGAGGAAGGTGGGAAATACCTTTGGTACTTTTGGGGGTAGGTGCAGGCAATGGAAGGCTAATAAGGTGATAAAAATATGGTTATGGGGTCGGATATTGGTCTCAAGGAGACCTGTAAGTTGGCCTTGTGTGGTTTAGCTGGTATATTTTCCTATAACAAATTGTGTAAGGTTTCGTTCCCTATTTGGGTAGAGAAAACCTAGGGACCCATATTAGGATATCCCTCAGAGATTCTTTACTTAACCAAAGGTTGGTTTGGTTTCATATGTAACTCTCTGGATGAGTTGACTCCGCTTTTGGACAACAAATGGGTGATTGGAGGCATTATCTTAATGTTGAAGCATTGCAGAGTATCCTTCGACCCAACGACAAAATAATTTCAACAACGCCATTTGTGGGTTTTACTTCCCGGTTTACCTTTACAACTATGGAATGAAGGTGCCTTGATGGCTATTGGAAACTCATTGGGTACTTTTATTTCGGTGGATAGACAAACTCTCTCGGCATTGTCCAGGAAGATGGGGAAAATCTTGGTCGAGTTGGATATTCACAGCGGGCTTCTAGAGATGATAGATATAGAGTGGAGGGGCCGACGGGTTGTACAAAAGCTGTATTACCTAGGCATTGCCTTACGTTGTATCCTCTATTGCAGTAAGGGACATATGTTGAGGGACTGTAGTGGCTGGGTAGAGGATGAGGTCTTGAAAGACACAAAACTACATAGATACAATGGTGGATCCTCACAAGGAGTTGATTCTGTTTGGGCTGGGACACAACGCTTTTCGTCAGAGGTTCCGATTTTGTTTGAGCCATTGGATACATTTACAGGTAAGTTGAAACGTTACTGTCCCGATTTATATTCTACCTTGTTGTTGTGGGAGAAGGATACTTTGGATGCTTCTGTTTGTTTGAAAATTTTTACCTCCAAAGTGGCGGTGTCTTCCGATGTGGATAGGGAGGTTACTGAATCTATTCTTGTGGGTCCAGCATGATGGGTGGATAGTGACTCCACTCCATTGGGGTTACAGGGGGTGGAAACTTGTAAAACTACCTCGAGTCCCGCTTCTTTACCTATTTTGGAGATGTCGTTTGACCCTACCTTGAGCGTTGTCAAACCTTTACAGTTGATTACTTCCCCTCCTGTGGCTTTCCCACTATCTGTAGAATCTTCTCCACTTATTGGTTGTCAAGAATCGGATGAGGATGACTCATCCCTTAGTGAAGTTCTGGATTCCTTGATTCCCTATTTATGGGACACAAACCCTCCCGCCCAGTTACCTATTTTCTTTGGAAACTCGATTTATGATCATTCAAAAGTTAGTGGGGAAAAAAGTAATTTTTTTTCACAACCTGAAGGGACAAGGAAAAAATATGCCTGGTCAAGGGGCCCGGGTATTGAATTATCATCGATAAAGACTAGGAGCATTCGGAAGAAATGAAGGCTATGACCACCTTTCCTATTGTTACGTGTCCACCTACTACCAACTATGGGGCACTCAGAGCAACGAAAGCCCTGGCAAGGGGAAAGTAATGTTATTGCTCTCCCTAAATCTCAGAGGGATTGGGGGATCCCTAAAATAAGCCTATTTCCATCATTTATTGGATAAACCCCACCTTGATATTTTTTTTTTACAGGAAACATTGGTCCATGAACAAAAATCCAGAGCATTTTTTAATAGCTTTTGTCCTACCTGGGTATCCTGTGCAGTAAGCTATGTTGGTAATTCAGGCGGTCTGTTGGTTACTTGGGAACCAAACCTTTATAATTTGGTTCATTACCTCTCTTGTGGTGGAATTTTCTTAACATGTTGTTGTATTGCAAGTAAAAGGCAGATCAATTTACTTAATATCTACGGTCTGTGCTCGGAGCGTAAGAGATTTTGGAATAATTTGGCAAATTGTGGTTTGCTTGCACTTAAAAATATGGTAATTGTAGGGGATTTGAATTTAACTGCTTCAACTGGTGAGGTCCGGGGAGGGTCATCTCATTCAGGGCCCATGGCATGTTTCTTCAGGGAATTCTTGCAATCCCACAGGCTAATTGATATCCAACCTGATAACATCGTACCTACCTGGAGAAATGGGCCCAGGGGTGCAGACTCAATTGCTAAGAGGCTTGATAGGATTTTAATATTTGAATATATTTTAAATAGTGTGGGACTCTATAGATCCTGGGTGAAGTACCCTTTTGTCTCGGATCATGCCCTAATATTATTACAACTAGATATAACTCCTCTCTACAATGCTTACCCCTTTAAATTAAACTCTGAATGGCTTTATGAAAATGAATTTAATAATATTGTATTTAAGGTTTGGAATGATCAGAAATATTTATCTAAAGGAGGATGACAATGCGGGTTAATCTAGAAATTGAAAGATCTGAAATCCCACACTAAACTCTGGGTAAAGGAATGCAAGTGTCGGGATTTGAAACATCTGGAGGAGTTGCAGGACAAGATTAAATATTCATTGTTGACAATGTCGGGAGGCACTTTGACACCAGAGGAGGAAAACAACCTTATTAAACTTGAACTTGAAAGGAACAAGTACCTTAAATACAAGGAGGAACTTCGGAGACAATGCAACAAAGAAATTTGGATTCTTAGTGGTGACAAAAACACAAAGTTTTTTCACCAATTCGCCAGTCACAGGAGAAACAGGAAACATCTTTGGGAAATTTTAGATGACACAGGGACATTACACACTAGATAGGAGGATTTGAAAGAGGAGGCTATGAAATATTTTAAAATTTTCTTTAAGTCACGGGACCAGCCACATCCAATTGATCAAGTCAGGGTAGCGACCCTTTTCTACCGTTTGGTAAATGAGGAGGAAGATAGAATTCTACATGGCCCCATCAATATGGGTGAATTGAAAGAGGTTTTAACACTATTTAAAAAAGATAAAAGTCCAGGGCTCGATGGCTGGACAATTGATTTTTTTATACACTTCTTTGATCTGGTTGGGGAGGATCTATTACAGATGGTCAAGGAATCAACATCTAGGGGTTACATTGCTAGAAGCCTCAATTCTACATTTTTAGCCCTGATACCAAAAGTAAATAAACCAATTACCTTTGGGGATTTCAGGCCTATCTCCTTATGTAACCTCATTTATAAATTAATATCCAAAATCATTGCAAATCGGATTAAACATATCCTCTCCAGATCTCTTTCGGAAGAGTAGTTGGGCTTCCTGAAAGGTCGTCAGATCCAAGATTCCATTGGAACCGCACATTAAAATCTCTTATTCTGAAGTTGGATCTTCAGAAAGGTTACGACTGCATAAATTGGGACTTATTAAGGATGATATTAATTCAAGTGGATTTTGGTATTCCGTTGACAAATTGGATTATGAGATGCGTTGCATCCTCATCCTTTGTTTTTTTACTTAATTAGGAGGCCACAAAATTTTCAGAAGTGGTAGAGGCTTACGCTAAGGGTGCCCTTTATCACCCTTGTTGTTTATTCTGGTAATGGAGGGTCTTAGCCTTTTATTAAAAGAAAGAAAACGGGATGGGAAGCTGTCAGGCATAAAAGTGTCCATAATCATTAAAATCCTTCACTTATTTTTTATAGATGATGTATTAATCATGACTAGTGCATCTCTGCAAGCATGGGTGGAGATTGATAGACACATTAAATTTTTCAGTAAAGCTTCGGGACTATAGGTAAATGAAACAAAAATTGTAGTCCTGTATGAGGAGCTATCAGAGGCATATTTAATTCATTTCAAGGAAATACTCCATTTTACTTTCTTAGATTTAACATTTGGTTTCAAATATCTTGGTTATTTTTTAAAGACTGGGCTACATAAAGCTGAAGACTGGAGCTGGATGCTGGAAAAGGTGGAAAAAAGAATAGGTCATTGGTGCAATAGATGGTTATCTTTGGGAGGAAGGTATATTTTATTGAAATCTATTTTGGAAAGCCAACTGGTCTACTAGATGTCATTGGCATCCATCCCAAACTCGTTTTTGAACAAGTTAAGGAAATTCATGTATAATATTCTCTGGAATGGGAATAGTGAAACACACCATTATCATATTTTCCGGTGGGAGACACTTTCAAAACCAAAAAACTATGCTGGATGGGGATTTCAAAATATCTTCTCATTCAACAAAGCTTTGGTTACCAATACTCTTTGGCGAGTGTTAATGCGGGATGGAATATGGCATAAAGTAATCAAAGATAAATATTTCCCTTTTACTATAGTCATAAATTGGTTCAGATCAACATCTTTTCATTAGACAACAACTTCAAGAATTTGGAATAGTATTTTAAAATCCGTCCACTTGGTTACAAACTGGTTGAGTTGGATTCCAGGATCGAGTCAGCATATTGTTCTTGGCAGAGATAGAATTCTGGGGATGGGAGATAAATTGTTTCTCTCTCATAATCTGATTACATTAATAAGACATAAAAATATTTTTTTTCTTTCCCAAGCTTGGGGACAACAAGATCAAGCTTCCTCGACAACATATTGGATCAAGAGCAATGAGCTGGACATCACAGGTGAGTTGGCAGTGGAATGGGATCGTTTTCATATTTCTGTTATTGGTTCAGGAGCCTCCATCCAAGATAAGTATGATAAATTGATGTGGACTGGTGGAGACTCTTACAGATTCCTCACAGTAAAAAATGCATATATGGATTTATTATCCACTCAAAGCTTGTCGATTTTAGGTGGATGGAGGCACAAAATCTGGAAATGGGATATTCAACTTGAAATAAAATTATTTATATGGTTGGAAGCGGAAAATAAAATATTGATTTGGGATAATATTCAAGAAAGAGGTTGGGTAGGTCCAAGTTGGTGCCAATTATGAAAAAAGGATACTGAAGATATAACCCATCTCTTCATACATTGCACATTTACAAAAGGAATTTGGGAAAAAATACAAAATGGGCAAAAGATAAAAAAAGGCTGGGAAGGGAATAAACTGTTAAAATGTCTCATAAGTTGGTCAACGGACAAGTCGGTCCCCTTTATTTTAGCTACTCTTATTTGCTAGTATATATGGTTAGAGAGGAATTCACCTATTTTCGAGAACACAACTCCATCAATTCTATTGGTGGTCACTAAGACACTATGCTCACTGAAAAGACCCAGGACCTCACAAAACATTATCTATGTACGATCATGTTTGATTTCTCAGCACTTTGATACTAATGTAGCTTGTTTTGATGGGGCAACCCAAGAGGATGGAAAAAATTGTGGAATGGGAGGGATTTTCAAAACTCTTGATTTATCATTTTATAGATGGTTTTTCAACTGTGGGGAATGCACCAATACAAGGTCAGAGCTTCTGGGAGTTTCTGCAACTTTAATGTTGGAAAAACATTTGTCTTTCCACAAACTCCGGATTCTGGGAGATTCAAGAGTAGTTATATATTGTCTAAACAAAAGAGGTAGACTGTAGGCTAGTAGAATTGAAGGATGGAAGCCCAGAATCAAGGATTTAATAAATCACTTTCAAGAAATCAGTTTTGAGCACATTTTCCGAGAATATAATAAGGAGGCAGATCATCTCTCCAAGCAAGATTTACAAAAACCTGAAGGAAGAATCACTTTTTACAAGTGGGTTAATGGAACAGAAGGTTTCAAGAGACACATAAACCTATTCTAGAAATAGTCCATAGTTGTCTGTCTTTGGACAAGGATTCCATTTTTTATTTTCCTTTCAGTTTTTGTGAAAATAGATCTTAGACAGATGGAAACACTATTGTTTTAGTATTATATCTGGATACTTCTTTTTGACTCAAGGGTCATAGTCATGTAAGGATTTATATCCAGAAAATTAATTTTTTGAATCTTTCAGATACTATATGGATAGTTTATCTTTTCTCTTGATTTCCGGTATGGACAAGAAGATGTAAAGAAATTATATTTACTAGATTGTGATTAATAGAGTCTTATGTAATTTGAGCATTATAAATCCATATAACATAAACCCATGGATCCACACATCTCATACATTACAAACTTGCATGGATCATGTCTTATATTCCAATAGAATGTCATTAATTAAGCACAAAAAAATAGAGGGATTTCTTATACATCATATATTTAATATATATTACAAATAATGTATATTTAAATTATTAAAAAAAAACCTTTTACATTGATCTAATTTATCATGAATAAGTTTTCAATGCCACTTGAACTTTCTGGATGTAAATTGTGTAAGGAAGTTTTGAGTGGACACTCCACCCATACTCAAGGACAGATAAAGTTGAAATGTTTCAGCTTTATAGATGGAGTATCCACTCAAAATGTAGGACACACAGCTTCCATCTAGAAAGTTCAAGAAAAATTATGACTAAGTGTGAAAATCTACACACTTGTACATGTTTCATAAGGTGGTTTCAAGTTTACCTATGAGGATTCCAATATACTCACAACTTACTTATTTATTTTAATACATAAATGTTGATAAACAAAACACAAATTATAACTATTAAAAATAAAAATATTTAGCTTCTAAAATTTCATAAATGTTTAGATGTTTTTCATCATATATAAATGTTGATAATAAAAACACAAATCACAAATTTTAACAAGTGTTGCATGGCAGCGTAGTCCCTCCCAAGTTGGAAAGGGGATAAATGCAACCTAGTACAGACACGTGGGTAGGAAGTTGAAGAGCATTCCCGAAGTAGTTTTCTTTACATATGTTTTACATACGTTCATGGACAAAAACACCAAAAAATAGTAGTAACATCCATTACATAGGTTCGTGGACAAAAACACAAAAAAATAGCATTCCTGAATTAGTTTTCTTTAAAACAAGGGCTCCTAGACAGAAAAGAAATTGAAATTTATCAAATTATAGGTTCCTGGGTAGCATAAATTATACATAGCAAATATGTAATTTTATAAAGTAGATACTTACTTTTATACATACAAAATATGTATTTTTATAAAGTATGGGGATGAGATTTTATAGAGCATGCATAGAGCCATCATTCTATACTTAGTCAGTTTTTGGATCGCGGGTTCTCAGGTTGAAAATTGGGCTTCTGTTGTTCTGTGCCCTACAAATAGCACCCATAGTTCCGCGATATACAAATTGACAATCAGACTTCCAGACTATTTGAATTTTAAGGGCCTCATGTCCAAAAAACTTACCATTCCCCAATTAGTTTTCTTTACATACGTTCGTGAACAAAAAACACAAAAAAATAGTAGTAACATCTGTTACATAGGTTCTTGGACAAAAGCACAAAAAAATTAGCATTCCCGAATTAGTTTTCTTTAAAACAAGGGCTCCTGGACAAAAGAAATTGAAATGTATCAAATTATAGGTTCCTGGACAGCATAAATTATACATACCAAATATGTAATTTTATAAAGTGGATATTTAATTTTATACACATGAAATATGTACTTTTATAAAGTATGGGGATGAGATTTTATAGAGCATGCATGGAGACCTCATTCCATACTTAGCCAGTTTTTGGATCGCGAGTTCTCGGGCTGAAAATTGGGCCTCTGTTGTTCTGTGGCCTACAAAGAGCACCCAAAGTTCCGTGATATACAAATTGACAAGCGGATTTGCGGACTATTTGAATTTTAAGGTAAAGATGCAAGAAATGACATACTCTCTATATATGTGAGTAGAAAAAAAGTTGTGAACACAATTTTTTGACATTTATATAAAAAAATAATAAAACGTGTTACATATTCCTGGAAATTTAAAGAAACACACACACACACACACACACACACACACAGACACACACATATGTCAAATATGATATCTCAAATTTGAGTGACTGATTTATCTCATATTTAACTTTGAAAATGACCAAGCAGGAAAAAATATGCATCCGAAAAAAAGAGAATTGAAATAAAATAAACATAATGTCTTCAGATTTAGCATAGCTGAAGATAAACATGTAGGAGCACATAAATATATAAGGAGACAAAATAATAGTTATATTTGGAATATATGAAACAAAGAATAGTTTGTTACATATTAGTTTGCTTTAAAACAAGGGCTCCTGGACACAGAAGAAATTGAAATGTATCAAATTATAGGTTCCTAGACACCATAAATTTAGCATACAATAGAATAGTAACAACGTCCTACAAGAAAGGCTCACCATAAATTTAGCATACTATAGAATAGTAACAACGTGCTGCAAAAACATTTAAAAGGTTCTTGGACACACAAAGTTTAGAATACAATAAAATAGTAATAATGTATGTTACATAGGTTCGCGGAAATTTATCAAAAATTAATAACGTCTGTTACATATTTCTGGAAATTTAAATGCGTTTTTCATATAGATTGGGATTGGGGCTCCCGCGGACCATAAAAAGAAATAGGTACAAGAATTAGGAATGTCGAAAGAAGAAGTACGCGACGGTAGAGAGGAAGACCTGAAAAGAAGAAATTGGAAGTTATGAGTCTTTGATTACAATTTTCTATTTAAAGAGGTAATAACTGGATTGATAAAGAAAAAAAGATAACAATATAGAATTAAACTGGATTGATAAAGAAAATAAGATTCCAGTATAGACTTATTATGAAGCCAATGCGTTTTTGTTGCTGTGGTCGATGGTCAGTGGAGTCATGTCAACCAGTTGTTGCCCTTCCTGGACGAGGTTATCCATTCTCTATTGGAACCATTCTTCGATATAACTTCCCATGGGAGCCATGTTGATTTCATCTCGGATTTCTATGTTGTAAAGGTGGTTTTCTAATTTCCTTAGATTCCATTGAAATGCTATGCAGAATCTATTCAATTTCTTCATTTTGTGTCACATAGTCCAGTACCCAGCGCTCGAGCTCATCTAGACGATGTCCAGCTATGCCGTAAAACTTTTCAAAAGACAACCCCTTTAAAATATCAAGTTGTTCATGGAAGGTTTCTTTGGTTATTGAAAAGGATTTGAGAATTAAGTTTGGGTCTTGAATCTCGTTGGTACTTCTAGCTAAGTCTATTTGGATCAGGCTTGTGAATAAAACTTCGTTTTTTGATATGGCTTGTTTACATGATTCGAAAATGAGCTCCGGGTTGTCAACTTTCTTTTTCCAGCATGCTTTTACTTTTTTGGTCCACTTTGGGGAGGGGAGTTTCTCTTGTATTCTTTTCAGTTCCGATGTGTTGACGACATAGTTGGCAAAATTGGTCAACACCTCTTCACAAAAACACTGATCATTTTTTAAACTCGCCTCCAAATGTTGGAGCAAATCATTTGCCTTCTTTCCGAAGGAAACTAAATTTTTTGATGTTTCCCAGGCTTCAACAACTAGCCACATTATTTTTTTTATGTTATTGTCTACAAGGGATCTAGAGCATGCAAGGAGGGTAGAGGATACTTTCATCTTGGATACAGTGGTAGCAGGCACGATTTTTGCTAAAGGACTGGCAAATTCTAGGGTTGCAATAAAAGCCCGCTCAGATTCGTTGAAACATTCTTTCACTCCGGCATTTTCCGCTTCAATTCCTCCATTCGAATCATGAAGAGCATCACCAGTTACTTGGTGAAATAGGGATTTTGGAATGGCCACATTTCCCTAAAGTTAATATATGTGTGATATTTTCCTTTCCTGTTTGTTACATCTCTCTTTTCAATGACCATACTTTTAGATTGGCTATCAAAAACAACGCTCTGGAATATGAAGGATTCATCTTCGTAAAAAATTTCGGTCTCAGCTACTTCCACTGTAGATGACCCAATTTTGTGCATGTGCTCAGTTTCAATTTCAAATTTCATCTATTCACTTTCAATTTCGGGTTCGTTGGCTAGCCTTTCATTGTTTTTTCTCTTCTTCGTCAGTGGAATTTTGTGAGAACTATCAATTTTCATGCGAGGAGGATTCTTATCTCCTCCTTCATTTGAATATTTCGAGGTTTATTTCTTACTAGGGTGGGCCATTGAAGCGATTCTCCATAATTTTGTTCTCTTGGGAGTGTTTCCGGGGGACTGGGCACTCTTCTCACTGGATACTTTTCCCTATTGTCTGTACAATTCAGTTGCGCTTTGCAATGTGTGTGCATTGCAATCGCCAGAAGCAGGATTGTTGTCATCACCGTCCCTGTCTTTGGTGAGGTGTCTATGGATAAAAGAGTTGTTAAAGCCAATTTCCAGTAAATGTTCTAGAAAAATCCCATCAGGGTCAAACCCTTTTAGCATTTTCGCATACGACAGGTTCAATTTCTTGAAATGGCTGGAAAATTTGACAATCTTGTTGACGTTTTTGGAGACATAGTCTCCGACTTTCCAGGGTAGAGGTATGAACTATTTTTTTTTCTTGTCATGGAAAAAATGCAACCAGTGGTTGTATTTCCTTGTTATTTCTGCAACAAACATCTTGTCTGTGATGTGGCATGGAAGGAAAGCAGGATTTTCCTTGGAGCCAAAGACCATGATTACACTATGATTTTCCTTTTGTTCAAGTGTGCCCTTCCCGTTCAAAAACCTGCTTGCCTGGCTAGACATCCACAGAGCATCCTTCCCTAATAATAAATCATTGAAAACTGAGACAGAGCCATTAAAAACTTCATAAAAACAATGGGAGGCCTTGTGCCTCACAGACCCTAGTACCAGAATGTTACTGGATTGAATCCATAGTTTATTTTATTGGAAAGAGAAATTTTTGGAAATGGACAACAATGCACTATGTCAAAAATCAATTACAATGACATATAAAATTTATTCGATTCTTTGAATCGTGACAACTGGGAATAGATCTCAATTGAAACTATATGGGAAATGCTTGTCGTGGATGTCTGACCTGTTATTCTTGTAAAAAACCAAGCAATTTCCCGGAATGGATTTCTAAAGGAACTTACCTGCAACTTTGTGATATCTTCAGAAACTATTGTCTGGTCTTTGAGGAACACTGCTAAGATGTCTAACCCGTTGTCATGTTTTTCTAGGAACTAATTGCAGTCTTATCATCTGAATGTCAATGTTGGCTCTGACAATTTTAACATATTGCAGAAGACCTGAGGTGACAAAGAAACAGGAGAATGGAGTGGAATAATTCTTTGGCTTGGAATATATTTTTCAGCGCACCAAGAGACCACCTCCTTATAGTAAAAAACCTCAAGGACGTAGCCTGCACGAGTGATTCCAGAGCTCCAAATAACTTCTTTTTGGGCGGAATGGAATGAATAGTAAATTATGCCCTGGACCACTGGAAGTTTTGGTCCTCATGTCCAAAGATATTTATTGTATCTCCACAAAACTGTTGTTGACCTGCTGTCATTAGTCTACAAGAACGTTTGTTTCCTCCAGACGATGAATGAAATGAAAAGTTGGAAGGGATAATATAACCCTACACAAATCTTGGTGCAATGCATGTGAATGGGATATCTCCTCGAGACTTTCGTTCATTAATGACAATTTGGACAGTTGTTGCATGATGCGTTCTTAACATTAAACACTAGTAATTGCATACATAGAAATGCGAACATGGCGGATACAATAATGAGCGATTAAGTATTGTAGATTTCTTGAATGGGCCAACACGACAATGCGTGTTCGAGATGAACAATCAGAAGGGACAAAATAAGTCTCCACAGATATTGGTTTAATGTGTAATAATGAGAGATCTCCTTGAGCGTTTCGCTCATTAATGAAAATGTTGACGGTTCCTGCATGATGAGATGTTACCATGAAAGGTTTCTAATTGCATACTAAGAAAGTACAGAGGTCGCCGACACGGGAAAAAGCAGCTTCAAAACAGGGTTAGAAGGTACAACCGTTGCAGGTGAGGGCGTGAGGGTCAAATTATATGTCTCGGAAGTTTTTGAGTGCAATATGCGTAAAACTGAAGAGGGTATGGTAGGAGAGTCTAGAGGGAAATTTGTATATCACTAGTAAGAGCATAACTAATGTATATCAGGAAGGACAGGAAGTTAGTGGCGATGTAAGGAAGTGACAGATAGTTTGAAACATTTGTGAGCCATAGTAGAGTGAATCTTGCGAGTTCAAGGAGTCCGGGGTGGAATTGTAGATCATAGAAGTTTTGAGTGCATGATGTATAGCATGAAACAAGAAGCAACAGAGTTGGAAATCGCCAACCCGGTAACCGTAGCCATAAAATTGGCTAAGGATGGAAAGGAACAACGGTCAGTCAGATTCGTCATGTGAGGATATAGATGGAGATGAAGATATGTCAACCTGCCAATGCTGGAACCCGCGATCATAGAAAATCGAGTAAGTATATAACAATAAAGCAATAATACATGGGAAGAAGAAAAGGGAAAAAGGAGTAAGGATTCCACAGTGGAATTGTAAATCACATAAATTTTGAATGCAATATGTATATCATGGAAGAAGAAGCATCAGATTCTGAATGCGGAAACCCGAAATAGTGACTAAGAATTGGAGATTTCGTGAACCTGTCAACACAAGGATCGAAAATAGACTGACAAGGTCTCCCCAGAAGATGTGAGGCCCTGATGGTCAAATTGTATCATTCGAAACATTTGAATGGATAATCTATAACATGGAAGAGGGGACGATGTCAGAACCCAGTAGTCAATTTGTATATTGCCGAGGGGCGGATGCGAACTGTTTCGTATCAATGTATGCAGTTATCACTAGTAAGAGTCACTAGTAAGAGAATAACCAGTGTATATTAGGAAGGACACGAAGTTAGTGGGAATGGAAGGAAGCAACAGATACTTTGAAACATTAGTGAACCGTGGTAGCGTGAAGCTTGTGAGCTCATGGATTCCGCGGTGGAATTGTAGAGCAAGAAAGTTTTGAGTGCAAGATGTACATCACGGAACAATAAGCAACAGAGTTTGAAGCTGCATAAAATTGGCTAAGTATGGAAAACCATTAAAAACTTCATAAAAACAATGGGAGGCCTTGTGCCTCCACAGACCCTGGTACCAGAATGTTACTAGATTGAATCCATAATTTATTTTATTGGAAAGAGAAAGTTTTGGAAATGGACAACAATGCACTATTGCAAAAATCAATTATGATGACATATAAAATTTATTCGATTCTTTGAATCGTGACAGTTGGGAACAGATCTCAATTGAAATTATATGAGAAATGCTTGTCATGGATGTATGAACCGTTATTCTTGTGAATAGCCAAGCAATTTCCTAGAATGGATTTCTAAAGGAACTTACCTGCAACTTTATGATATCTTCAGGTACTGTTGTCGGGTCTTCGAGGAACTCGGCTAAGATGTCCAACCCGTTGTCATGTTTTTCTGGGAACTGCTTGCAGTCTTGTCATATGAACGTCAATGTTGGCTCCAAAAATTATAACATATTGCGAAAGGCCTGAGGTGAAAAAGAAATAGGAGAATGGTCGTGCAATGGAATAATTCTTTGGCTTGGAATATATTTTTTGGCACACCAAGAGACCACCTCCTTACAATCAAAAACCTCAGGGACACAGCCTAGACGAGCGATTCCAGAGTTCCAAATCACTTCTTTCTGGGCGGAATGGAATGAATAGTAAAAGTATGCCCTGGACGACTGGAAGTTATGGTCCTCATGTCCAAAGATATTTATTGTATCTCCACAAAACTGTTGTCGACCTACTTCCATTAGTCTACAAGAACGTTTGTTTCCTCTAGACGATGAATGAAATGAAAAGTTGGAAGGGATAATATAACCCTGCACAAATCTTGGTGCAATGCATGTGAATGGGAGATCTCCTCGAGACTTTCATTCATTAATGACAATTTGGACAGGTGTTGCATGATGCGTTCTTAACATTAAACACTAGTAATTGCATACATAGAAATGTGAACATGGTGGATACAGAAATGAGCGATTAAGTATTGTAGATTTCTTGAACGGGCCTACATGACAACGCGTGTTCGAGATGAAAAATCGGAAGGGACAAAATAAGTCTCCGCAGATATTTGTTTAATGCGTAATAATGAGAGATCTCCTCGAGCGTTTCGCTTATTAATGACAATGTTGACAGTTCCTGCATGATGAGATGTTACCATGAAAGGTTTCTAATTGCATACTAATAAAGTACGGAGGTCGCTGGCACGGGAAAAAGCATCTTCAAAATAGGGTTAGAAGGTACAACCATTGCAGGTGAGGGCATGAGGGTCAAATTGTATGTCTCAAATTTTTTTGAGTGCAATACGCGTAACACCGAAGAGGGTATGGTAGGACAGTCCAGAGGGAAATTTGTATATCACTAGTAAGAGAAAAACTAATGTATATCAAGAAGGACAAGAAGTTAGTGGCGATGGAAGGAAGTGACAAATAGTTTGAAACATTTGTGAGCCGTAGTAGAGTGAAGCTTGCGAGTTCGATGAGTCCAGGGTGGAATTATAGATCATAGAAGTTTTGAGTGCATGATGTATAGCATGGAACAAGAAGCAGTAGAGTTGGAAATCACCAACCCGGCAACTGTAGCCATAAAATTGGCTAAGTATGGAAAGGAACAATGGTCGGTCGGATTCGTCATGTGAGGATATAAATGGAGATGAAGATATGTTATCCTGCCAACGCTGGAACCCGCGATCATAGAAAAGTGAGTAAGTATATAACAACAAAGCGATAATACATGGGAAGAAGAAAAGGGAAAAAGGACTAAGCAGTCCGCAATGGAATTGTAAATCACGTAAATTTTGAATACAATATGTATATCACAGAAGAAGAAGCAACATATTCCAAATGAGGCAACCCGAAACAGTGACTAAGAATTGGATATTTCGTGAACCTGTCAACACAAGGATCCAAAATAGACTGACAAGGTCTCCCTAGAAGACGTGAGGCCCCGATGGTCAAATTGTATCGTTCAAAACATTTGAATGCATAATCTGTAATACGGAAGAGGGGACGATGTCGAAACCTGATAGTCAATTTGTATATTTCCGAGGGGTGGATGCGAACTATTTCGTATCAGTCTATGCAGTTGTCACTAGTAAGAGTCACTAGTAAGAGAATAACCAATGTATATTAGGAAGGACAAGAAGTTAGTGGGAATGGAAGGCAACGATAGATACTTTGAAACATTAGTGAACCGTGGTAGCGTGAAGCTTGCGAGTTCATGGATTCTTTGGTGGAATTGTAGAGCACATAAGTTTTGAGTGCAAGATGTACATCACGAAACAAGAAGCAGCAGAGTTTGAAACCACCTAAAATTGGCTAAGTATGGAAAGCAACAGCGGTCGGTTGGATTCGTCATGTGATTATATAGATGGAGATAAAGATATGTCAGCATGCCAACGCTAGAACCCACGATCATAGAAAGATGACTAAGTATATAACCAGAAAGCCATAATACACGGGAAGAAGAAAAGGGAAAAATAACTAAGGAGTCTGCGGTGGAATTGTAGATCACATAAATTTTGAGTACACGATGTGAACCAGGTAGTCAATTTGTATATTGCAGAGGGTTGAATGCCAACTGTTTCGTATGATTGTGTTCAGTTGTTACTAGTAAGAGCACAACCAATGTATATTAGGAATGACAGGAAGTTAGTGGGGATGGAAGGCAACAACTGATACTTTGAAACATTTGTGAACCGTGGTAGAATGAAGCTTGTGAGTTTGAGAAATTCATGGTGGAATTGTAGATGATGAAATTTTTGAGTTCAATATGTATATCACGGAACAATAAGCAGCGGATTTCGAAAGCGCCAACCCGACAAGCGCGGCCATAAAATTGCCTAAGTATGGAAAGGAACAATGGTGGATAGGATTTGTCATGTGAGGATATAAATGGAAATGAAGATAGGTCATGCCGACAACACTGGAACCCATGATCATAGAAAGGCGACAAAGTATATAACCAAAAGGAGATAACACACAAGAACAAGAAAAGAGAAAAAGGGCTGAGTGCGCGGTGGAATTGTAGAGACCGAAAATTTCGAGTGCAAGATGTATATTATGGAACAAGAACCGGGAGAGTTCGAAAGCGGCAACCTGAAACAGTTCCCAAGAATTGGACATTTCGTTAACCCCGCAACAGGAGGATCCAAAACAAGTTGATCGGTATCTCCAGAAGACGTGAGGCCTCGACCTTCAAATTGTATCACTCGGAACATTTCAATGCATAATCTGTAACACAGAAGCACGGATGATGCCAGAATCTGATAGTCACTTTGTATATTGTGGAGGATGTGATGCCAACTGTTTTGTACCAGTGTGTCTAGGTGTCACTAGTAAGATATAATTTAGTATTGAAAATAATGGTTTCAAATACTGTTAGATAGTTGATAGGGATTACCATCTGTAAACAATGGAAAATTGCATAAGTATGGAAAGGAACAATGGTCAATTGAATTCTTCATCTAAGGATATAGATGGAAATGAAGATATGTCAGCCTAGCAACGCTGGAACCTGCGCTCATAGAAAGGCGACAAAGTATATAACCAGAAGGTGATAACACACAGAAAGAAGAAAAGGTAAAAAGGGATAAGTGCGCGGTGGAATTATAGAGAGAGAAAATTTCGAGTGCAACATGTATATTACGGAATAAGAACCAGGAGAGTTAGAAAGTGGCAACCCGAAACAGTTTCTAAGAATTAGACATTTTGTGAACCTAGCAATAGGAGGATCCAAAACAGGCTGACAAGGTCTCTCCAGAAGATGTGAAGCCCCGACGTTCAAATTGTATCGCTTGGAACATTTGAATGCATAATCTGTAACACAGAAGAGCGGATGATGTCAGAATCTGGTGGTCAATTTGTATATTGTGGAGGATGTGATGCCAAATGTTTCGTACCAGTATGTCCAGTTCTCACTAGTAAGAGCTAATTTATTATTGGAAATAATGTTTTCAGATACTGTTAGATAGTTGATAGGGATTACCATCCATAAATAATGGCAATATTGACCCTGCCAACCCTGGAGTCCATCTGTGAATTTGTATATCGCGGAACTGCGAGAGCTGTTTGGAGGACACAGAACAATAGAAGTGCAATGTTGAGCTAGCCAACCCGTAGGTCTGCTTGTCAATTTGTATATCGCGGAATGTTGGATGTTATTTGTAGGGAACGAAACAATGGAGGCCCAATTTTGAGCCCACCCACCCTAGAACCCGCGATACAAAAAGTGGCTACGTATGGAATGCAGAATCTGTACATGCTCTATAAAATCTCATGTCCATACTTTATAGTCCCATAATGAATGGGAAGAAAAAAAGGGAAAAGGGATGATGGAGTCCGCGGTGGAATTGTAGATCACAAAATTTTTGAGTGGAAAATGTATCTCATGGAACAAGAAGCAACATAGTTCAAAAGTGCCAACTCGGCAACTGCGGGCATAAAATTGACAAGATATGAAAAGGAACAACAGTCGGATTCGTCATGTGACGATATAGATGGAGATAAATATATGTCAACACGCCAATGTTGGAACCTGGGATCATAGAAAGGAGACTAAGTATATAACTAGAAAGGGACAATACACGGGAAGAAGACAAGGTCTCTCCAGAAGACGCGTGGCCCCGACGTTCAAATTGTATCACTTAGAACATTTCAAAGCATAATTTGTGACATGGAAGAGAGGACGATGTAAAAATCCGATAGTCAATTTGTATATTGTGGAGGGTGTGATGCCAACTGTTTCATACCAGTGTGTCCAGTTGTCACTAGTAAGAGCTAATTTAGTATTGAGAATAATGTTTCTAGATACTGTTAGATAGTTGATAGGGATTTTCATCCGTAAACAATGGAAATCTTGACCCTGCCAGCCCTGGAGTCCGTCTGTCAATTTCTATATCGCGGAACTGTGATCGCTGTATGGAGGACACAGAACAATAGAAGTGAAATATTGAGTCAGGCAGCCTACAGGTCCTCTTGTCAATTTTTATATCGCGGAATTCAGGGTGCTATTTGTAGGGCATGCAACAATGGAGGCCCAATTTTGAGCCCGCCTACCCGAGAACCCATGATCCAAAAAGTGGCTACGTATGGAATGCAGAAGCCAGACATGCTCTATAAAATATCATGTCTATACTTTATAGTCTCATAATACACAAGAAGAAAAAAATGGAAAAAGGATGGAGGAGTCTGCAGTGGAATTGTAGAGCATGGAAATTTTTAGTGGAAAATGTATCTCATAGAACAAGAAGTAGCATAGTTCGAAAGTGCCAAACCGACAACCGCGGGCATAAAATTGACTAAATATGAAAAGGAACATTGATCGGTCCAATTCGTCATGCGAGGATATAGATGGAGATAAATATATGTCAACATGCCAACGTTGGAACTAGCGATCATAGAAAGGCGACTAAGTATATAACTAGAATGAGATAATACACGGGAAGAAGACAAGGTCTCTCCATAAGACGCGTAACAATGTTTATTAATGATAATGTTTTCGAATCCCTGGTGGGTTCTCACTAGTAAAAGAATAAACTACAGATCACCGAACTTCTTTGGCTGCAACATGTATATGATGAAACAGGGGACATAGGTGATGGATACTGCCAACCCAGGGCCTAATGGATAGATAATTGGCTAAGTATTGGCCAAGAGAAAGGTTTGATATCAATTTCAATAGTATTCATACTAATATGTATTAATGGAAAAAGTTTTGATATTTATTTGAATAGTATTCATACTAATATATATTAATGGATTGTTTCTGTTTCAAATGAAAATGATTTCCCAATTTCTAGGATGCTCTTCGGTTCACAAATTTCATTGAAACCACGAAAGTTTTGACTGTAAGATGTATATAACGCAACAAGAAACATGAATTTGTATTGTGGTTTCAACGAGATAAATACATTATCATATATTCATCTTGTATTCCTTGCAAGGACATGAGCAAGCGTCGACTCTCAATAAACATTAATATCTAAATTAAATTACATGTAATCAAAATTTGGTGTGATTTAACTAAGCAAGGCAACTTCAACCATTCTTGTATCAATGCCAAGATTTTCCAACCCCTGGTGACTTATGACTAGTTAAAGAATAAATTGCAGATCACGGAAGCTCTTTGCCTACAAGATGTATATGATGGAACAGGGAACATAGTTTTTTCAATACTGCAAACCCGGGACCCAGTGGGTAGATAATTGCCTAACTTTTTCCCAAGAGGAAGTTTTTATATTTACTCCAATAGTACTCATATTACTATATATGCATGGATATTATCAAATAGAAGAAGTTGCAATATATGCAAGATATTGAACAGGCACATTGCGTCAATACTTGAGTTGGCTTGTTGTAAGTCATTAATTCATTCTATTTACGGAACCCGAAGAATGAAAGCAGGACGGGTCCTCCAATTTCTTTATTTAAGTATAGGGCTGCCGCCACATAAGTATGGCCTATGAAAAAAATAATCTTCAATGTAAAATGCAAGCAACGAACAGAGTAGCCTTTATTTAAATTGAAGCACCGGGCAACAGAAAGAAAGGATTATCATCCATGTTTAATGACACACGAGGAAAAAAGGCACAACATAAAATGAAAAGAAATACCAAATATTGGAAAATACTATCAAAAAAATAAACCACAATTATTCTATATGAAAATAATATGGGTTACAAAATACAGGTAACATTATTTACCAAAATGATTGTGATTTGGCATGTCGCTGACCCAAAAACAATATGTACATTGATGAAGCTTGTTCATAGTTTTCTTTATGATCAAATTCTTTATTCGCAAAAAATGAGTTGAATATCAATTGAGGGTCTTCGACTTAATTTCTACTGCAAACTAGATCTATCCCAGTTTTTTGAATAACTTGTCTCTTCCAGATATGGCCTACTTGCAATCGTTGGTTATTCAACATTCCATTCTGTGCCAACTATTAATTTCTCTCTATCGTCGAAAACTTGGGGTTTAAGGTGATTTCCTTGCAATGTTCCTGACCATTGACATCCGAGACAACTTAGAAATTTGATTCAGGCCAAATTAAAAGTCGAGGGAGTCGTTTTATGTGATATTAGCTACGGGACGGGAAAAAAATTCAAGTATGTTGTCACTGCTATACTCCCTGTATTCGATCATCTGTTTGGTCGAAAATCCTGCCTGAAGATTTGTACATTGAACTTTTTTGTTTTATTATAGTAAAGTGGAAGGAACATCCAAGCCATCTACAAAATGTTATTCTGTTGAGGCACATGACTTCTTTGGTCAGCACAGGTCTAGAAAGTGTATCAAATGGTGCAGATTGCATCAGAATATATCTTTCGTCATAGTGGTGGAACAGCCCCGACGAAGAGAAATTCTTCTGGGATCTGTAGAAATCGATACACTTGCCAAATCTATGTTGTTCAAAGAAACTATATACTTCAACGAAGAAGTATTTTTCACATGACCAAAAAATCCATTACAACTCCCAGTAAGAAAACAAATAAGTTCAACAAACAAATCTCAAGGTAGGTTTTTCAACCAACTAAAGCATCCAATACAGGGAGAACACCTACCAGAAGATACTTGTTCTTCACATCATATAAAACCAGTCTCCCTTCTTTCATTTTGGCCTCAATCGCATCTCTAACTTGTCTTACATGTCCATGACCAAGAACATTAGAACAAAGGCATCATAAAGCGCAAATCTTTGATAATAGACAGAAATGAAAATAAGTATTTAAAATCAACGTTGGATGATCTTCCATAGATTTTGTTTTAATTCATTTTAATGACAGATGTTCTCGATATTTTCTCTTATTAATGCCAATATTTTTGAATATGTACCCTGAATAGTGACTAATAACGCGTATCAACATTTTCATATTCGAGCAGATTCTCAAATCTGACATCTAAGATATGCACAATATGAAAGAGAGGAATGACGTTAAGGCCTCTGTTGGTGACATGTTCGTGGACTATGCCGAAGGCTTTAAGAAAATCAAAAGAGATTTTTTTTTTTTTTTTTTGCAAATTAAAAATGCAGGCAAAAGAAATTACCAGATCCCATAATATTCGCCTGTCTATTCATTTTAATGGGAGATTTCCTCAAGCTTTCCGCTTATTAAAGACAATATTTTCGAACATGTTTGGTCGTTTATGACTTCTCAAAGCATAACTAATGTATATTGGGAATGGCAGAAGGTAGTTGGGATGGAGGGGAGCGACAAATGATTTTAAATTTTCTGAACCCGGAAAGGAGTCAACCCGCCAAACTTTGAAAATTGGACTAAGTATGGAAAGGTAGGTATGATAGAAAAACTCATCGTAGGCAGAGGCACGGTTGCAAGTTCAAGGAGTGCGTGGTCGAATTGTAGAGAACAAAATTTCTGGGAGCAAAGATTTGCACACTGAAAATGAGCTGCCATAGTTCGATAGCACCTATCCGCGAAGCTGCGTCCACAAAACTGTAAATTCTAACCTTGTACAATATCTACTGCAAACTGATATTCAGAAAAGAACAGAAAAGATACAATGGCAAATACAAACATTACACAGATATTTTTCACCTGGAAACCCAAACCGGGAAAACCAACATATATTATA
>ML779278.1:796047-821011 GCA_009831015.1 Picea engelmannii | reverse complement strand
AGTTCAAAATAGCTTCACCGTAAATAAAACTTAAATGTATAATTCCAACTTAAAGAAATTAATAATTTTTCATTTTTCATGAATAAAATCTATCATTATATTTAATTCCTTAAATTAATCAATCAATTTTTAAAATAAAATGAAATATTTATACACAATCAAAATACATTTAACTTTTTAAATTAATCAATGATTTTTTAAAATAAAATGAAATATTTATAAAAAAATTTAAAATAAAATGAAATATTTATACAAAATAAAAACACATTTAGCTTTTTAAATTAATCAATCAATTTTTAAAATAAATAAAATATTTATACAAAATTAAAATTAAAATAAGTTAAAATTAACCAAACATAAATTTATAATTTCAACATAAAATTTTAAAATAAATAAAATATTTATCAAAATTAAAATTATAATAAGTTGAAATTAACCAAACATAAATTTATAATTTCAATATAAAATTTTAAAATAAATGAAATATTTATACAAAATTAAAGTTAAAATAAGTTGAATTTAACCAAACATAAATTTATAATTTCAACATAAAGAATTGATAATTTTTTATATTTTTAAATAAAATTTAAAAATATAAATTTATAATTTCAATATAAAATTTTAAAATAAATGAAATATTTATACAAAATTAAAGTTAAAATAAGTTGAATTTAACCAAACATAAATTTATAATTTCAATATAAAGAATTGATAATTTTTTATATTTTTAAATAAAATTTAAAAATATATCCACATGAATCCACAATCATTTTTAAAAATAAGAATTTATAATTTCAACATAAAAAATTAATAATTTTTTATATTTTTAAATAAAATTTTAAAATACATCCCACATAAATTCACAATCATTTTTAAAAATAAAATGAAATAATCACATGTGACGCGATATTCTTCCAATAATCACACTGATCCATTTCTTTGAAATAAATTTTAAAAAGTGAAATCATACAATATAATATATTGTTAAAATGAACCTAAGTTCAAACATGAAAGAACTAATAATTTGAGTCTTTTATGTGAATATAGTATTACAAGTTTTATAAGTTGTGAATTTATAATAATTATTAAGATTTCTAAATTGCGAGGAGATTAACATTTTATATAAATTGGTTGATAATTATTAAGTATGGGGTTGGAGTGTTCACTTTTTAATGATTAAATATGTTTATTAATAAATGATGTTATTAAATTTATGATGGATGCATTAATTTTATATTTTATATAAATTGGTTGATAATTATTAAGTATCGAGTTGGAGTGATCACTTTTTAATGGTTAAATATGTTTATTAATAAATGATGTTATTAAATTTATGATGCATGTATTAATTTTATAAGATATTGATGAATATCTATATCTTATTAAGTTCATTCATTAAAAAAATTGAAATTGTAAAATGTTAATTCTTGGTTCAATACAATACTTCTGTGCACTATGTTCATTGTACTATGCGTATTAAATGTCTAGAACTATTGAAATTTTCCAATCTTATATTTTGTTATAGAAAGAATTAATAACTGTATGCTAATTGAGATAGTTAAAAACACTTTTCTTCTCCATTCTTATATACTTATGAATTTTCAATTTCGTTTTTTTTAGATAATTTGATCTATGATCTCTATGCCACATGGTTTTCATGCACATTATTATTTACCTCTCTTTGTAATGAAGGGGTAATTTGTCATTTTATATTAATAATTTAATTTTTATTAGTTGTCATTGGTGACTCTTCTATTATACTGAGGTCACTTTTTAAGGTTGAAATAATTATTAGACTAAATACTTGTTCTTTGTATGCATGAGTCAGATTGTAATTTTTATTTATTTTAATAAAAGTTATGATTTTTTCTTTGGAAAAAAACCCATGCATAAATTTCAATTTAATTTAAAAACATAAATTAAATCTATTAAATTTAAAAACACTTGAAATTAACATAGATTCAATTTTCTAAGTTGTAAACACAAAAATTTCAAATGTTGTGTAAAAAATATAGAAATTTAAATTAGACATTAAAAAGCTAAACAAAAAATCATAAATTAATTAAAATCTACAAGTGTTGGACTTCTACTTCATTTTCAGCTTCAACAACTTCAACAATGTTATGAGGCAAATTTATTTCTCTCTTTTGCAAAATATTTTCCAAATTACAATCAATTATATTAGACAATATTTTTTTGAATTCTAAACATTATCTATAATATGTATGCATGTACCTGGGTCAATTTCTTCTTGTTGAAAATCAAGATGCAAATTTCTAATTACATTATCATCACTTTTTTTCCCACTAGAAAATTTCTCAATATATATTATATATATGGTGTTCTAAAAAAGAGTACAAGTGTTCAAATACAATGCCAACTAGTGACCTTCACCACAGGATACCACCACCACATGTGGAAGGGGTGTATACAAAGATAAAAAAATAAAACTCAAAGTGAACTATCCAAACTTTATCCCTATGACAGTCCAAAATTGCAATATATTGCAATAGTACTGACAGAAAAACTACAGTCATATACAAAAAGATACCAGATATATCACAAAAATTGGGAAGAAAACTAAGCTTCCCTAATCACATGCAATATCAGATATAAAGACGGAGTGAAAGTGGGGGTCCCTCCTGGTCATCCTGCCATTTGGTGAAATGAACTCGTCCTTCCGGAACCTGAAGATATTTCTTCAAGAGAGAGACAGCTTCCACATTCTCTTCCCTATATATGTGCTCAAATTTAATGTCTTTGAAAAGTGGAATGAGAGTCCTAATCTTATCCATCCAGCCCATAAGTGATGAAACAAAGAGATTACACTTATAGTTTAACCAGTCCACCACAATTTTGGAATCCCCAAGAACCTAAAGGTGATCAATGTCAAGTCTATATGCTAGAGTTAAAGTATCCCATACACCAAGGAGTTCGGCCCTAGTATTCGCTCCCATCTCCCAGTTGAAGGTCCACCTATAGATAATGTTCTCCCCGGTTTTTATAATTCCTCCAGCTCCACTCAGAGTGTCATTATTTTGAGTAGCACCACCGAACTAACAAATATTATGCCAATAAGGATCGGGGGGTTTCCTTTTCCTTTTGGGGAAATGTGGGAAAGGGATTCAGGCACTTGAACCATCCATTAAACCTCAAATCTAATATAAAACTCCCTGGACATAAGGTGTAGAAGAATCAAAGATGCACTTATTCCTAGTCAACCATATATACCAACACATTACTACAGGTAGAATACACATATCCTTTTCCATCTTCTGCCAATTTCCAAAGCATCGAGATAGAGAATTACCTCCCCAAACTGTGGTGAAATTGTACTCAATAGTCAAGGAATTCCAAATTTGTTGCGTGAAGGAACAACAAACAAAGATATGGAAAATTGAATCCTCCTCCCTGTAGCACAAAGAACAGATACTCGGACCTTCCCAACCTCTTTTCCTCAAATTTTCCCAAGAGAGTATTTTATTTTCCAGCGCCAGCCACATAAATAGTTTGATTTTGAGTGCAATATCCCATGTCCATAAATTCCTACGCCAACCTGAAATTTTGTTTGGCCAATATTCCTGAGCCAGCGTGTTATATACATTTCTAACTGTCATGACCCAAGAGTGATCACCCCCTGACTAGATGAGTAAATCTTCTACGGGTTGTAGTTGAATACCAGAGAGAATGAGCGCCTTGTAGAAAGAAAACCATTCAATGAAAAGATTCCTGAAAAGTTTTAACTCCTCGTTGGATTTCCACTGGTTAGCTATGAATCCCAAAGAGGTATGACCAGAGGATTGATATAAATAACTTAATGTTTCGTGCCTTTAGTGCCCCACAAAGTTCAGAAGATAATAAGGAAGAATTATCAATTCTCAGGATGTTATCCAACCCGATCAAAATGGAGGTGTCATTCCCAGGTTTCCAACTGATCCAATGAGTAATGATAGGAAGTGACCATAGTAAGTTCTTCTATATCTGCGAAGCAGCTGGTTGGAGAGGCAAAGCTGACCTAAGCCAAGTTGCCTCTGAATAAAATGGGAGGTATTTATCCTTGATCACTTTTTGCCAGAAACCTTCCTTAAACAACACTCGCCACAGAGAATTTTTTGACAGGGCACCATTAAAAAGAAAGAGATTATGAAAACCCCATCCACCGAGAAGTTTGGGTTTCGCTAGCGTCTCCCAACTACAGAGATGGAATCCCTTTGACTTACGACCTCCCGAACATAGAAAATAAAAAACAAGTTTGCGGATCTTTGAGAGCACTGAGACTGGTACCGCCGCCAAGGCCATCCAATATACAGACTGCTTTTCAAGAACCGATTTTGTTAAAGTGTATCAGCCACCAAGATTCAACCAATGGTTACACCACTAATTAATACTCTTTTCAAATTTTATTAAAATCCACCTCCATTCCTCAAACAAACTCTTCTCAAACTTTAAATGGTACCCCAAACTATGGAATCCCACAGAAAGGTCCTCAAAATTAAATGAGAACATCCTTCTAAACATTTCCAAAGTATCTCATTGGATTCCATTAAAATTAAAACTTGATTTTTGAGGGCTAATTTTTAATCCCCACGCACAACAAAACAATTCCAACAAAGTTTTGATCACCTGCCATTCCTCCAGAGAGGCTTTAGACATAATTAGAACATTGTCAATGTTGGAATAGGGGAATACCCAGGTTCAACTCTTCGACAATGCGCCAACAAAACCCTAACTATCGGCCCTTTCGACAACACCTGCGAAGCAGGTGAAGTCTCACCCGAGGTAGAGGCAGGGGGGGTTACAGGACTCAAGTATATGTAACCAAGATGGGACACAGATATGTGATTACAATTACTCCGTAGAGTACTTAAGAACAACAAGCATTATTTTATCAACTTTATTCACATCGCAGAACAAACCCTAAAGGTAGATCGACGCAGTAACAATGAAAAAATACACATCGCACTTAGAATTACAAGTTATATCTAACACATTCAACATAACTAAAGCACTAAGAATTCATAGATCTATATATCATACATAACAATCAATGCACTAAGAAGATCCATGGGATAATTATCATAACACAAAGCAAACCACCAACATAGGATATACATGGTTCAGCCCAGTGTGGGGCTACGTCCACCAACGAATTCTTCTTCTTTATTAGACTTCAATATCTTGCATTCATCTGCTCCTGTGCACTAAGCCACAGAGCCAAGATTCACACCGAACAGGTGATCTGTGCACTAAGCATCAGATCCACCTTCCCAAAATCAGGTCAAGGCACAGAGCCAACTCTTCTGTCAAGCACGGATCCTTACATACATAGTCTGCTGCACAAAGCAACTTAAACTACTTGCACTTAGCCTTGCAAGATATCGACCCTTTTATACATTACAGTCTTAAGGCCTAATCATGGGTAAGCCCATGGGCCGACATCCCATAACCCATTACAAAACCCTAAGAACCCCATGTTGGGTCCACAAAGTCCACAAAACAAGTGAGATCCATGGTATCAGCTCCGCCTGGGCGCTCCTTCCTCGATCACTGCGTTGAAGTCCAAAAATATGGTCAAACCTAACTAATGTTTTCTCAAAACTTGGTCGAGGGCCAAAAAACCCCCAACACTCATCTGTGACTTGTCCCGATTCACTCAGATCTAGTCAATGCTGCTTCGAAGGCCTCGAACTTAGCTTGAGTTGCCTCAAATTGCTGCTTCACTTGAGCTTCCTCCTCAGGGAACTCCTAGATCATTTGCTTTGTAACAGGGCCTTCCAGGCATTGTTCCACTGTCACAACCACTTAGTCTAGTTGCAAGCCTTGTCCCTCGGTCTCTTCAAACACAGTGAAGGATTCATCCTGCACCAGTTGCAGCCTCTGTGTGACTTCCATTACTCTTCCCTGGATGGCAGTAATCTGTTGCTACACCGTGCGCTGCTCTTTTGATATTTTCATTCTCTCGACTACAGTGAGTAGCTTCATCTACACCTGAAATGAAAGTGCCTTCTGTTGCACCTCCTATAGCTACACTTCCAATTTCCTCAGCTCTAGTTCTTCTGCGAGGCATTCATAAGTCTATGCACTTTTGTTGCTCAACTGCTTGCATTCTGAGGTGAGGAATCTGATCCTTTCCACTACGCTCTTAGTGGATTCCTCCCTTTGATCATGCACTTCCTGTGAAGTGCTTGGTACTTCTTGGATCTCCAACTCCATTACCCTTTCTTGAAGCTATTGGATGGCCTCAACGAGCTTCATCACTTGAACCTCGACTAACTCATGTTTCTCTTGTGCCATGCCCGACACAAAGCGAAGTGCCTTTCTCACCGCTTCTTTGACCGCAGTATACTCTACAAGCAGCTGGTCCTTTTCCCTCTGTATCTTCACTCTGTCTTCCTCGAGCATCACCCGAAACTCATCTTTCTCATTTTCATACGTGGTTACACAGTACCATGCAACTCATAGTTTCTCTAAGAATTGCTCTTTCTCTTTCTTTAGGGCTTCTGTAGCCTTTTCCTTTTCTTCTTGAACTTTATGAAGCCGAGCCTCTGTTGCATCTACTAATCTTCTCAATTGGGCAGGCTCATCCCCCAATTATCTAGTCTCTGACGAGGAAGGCGTAGTAGGGACCGCGCAGACCGAATGAATAGATTCATGTACTTCACTCAGTTCCTTTTCTATCATTCTATATAGTTCGTCCTTCTTTGCTCCATATCTCTACAGGATGTCCTCAGAAGCATCCTCTATTTTATTGTGGACTAGACTAATGTCATCCTCCATGAGTGTGGCCTCCATCTGGGACTTACTGGCACGGGTCTTATTTCTTGTCGAGGGTTTCTGTGGAGAAACCTTCCTATTCTTCGGTGTTTCTGTCTTGGTAGGGGGATCCTTCAGTGGTGTAGCTTTTCCTTCTCCTTGTTTTTCTCCTTCATCCCCTCCTCCTTATTTATTTACTTCATCTCCTCCTCTTGCAGGAAATCTAGATCCATTTTCTTCCGAGGCGTTGTCTTCCTCATCAATCTGTACATCCTAGAATTCATCCTTTTTCTTCTTATTCCTCGCACTGGTTTGTCCGACATGCTCGAACTGGGTGACCAAGGGGCTTCCTATGATATTAGCGTCGAAGAGTTCTGCATCTGCAATAGGTGCCTGAAATTCCTCCAGCCATTCCTTCGCGATATGTTCCATGTCTTCGTCTGTCAGCTTTTAATAAGACTGTAGCTCCTCCTTGCTCTCATCTCTACGCACAGTGATATAAATGAAGTGTCGGTCTGCGTGGACCTTAGATAATGGTCTATACTGGTGCAAGGTGCATGGTGTGATGCACATAAATGACTCTATGGCAACGTGCAGTTGTTGATAGTAGGCATGGAACACTGCATTCGACTTCCATTGCTTCAACATGTCATTTGTATACCATAATGTAGAAAATATAGCTGCCAATGGATCTGATGGTTCAATTTATGGAAAATTTGCTCCCTCGGGCATTTTTCAAGCGACAAATGCAATCAACACAAGTATCCAGCTCAAGTGGAACTCATATCCCTAATCATGTGCTTCGCGACAGTCTTTCTCAAGCTCGTTGACAAGGTAACTCGCCCAATTCATCTGCATCCCCTCCACTCATTTACCTGCGAGGTACACCATGAACCAGGTGACCTGTGTGGGGCCGTTATTTCTAAAAAACTTTCCAGCTATGAGTTGGCAAGCGAGGTGCATTGTTCCATCTTGGATAGAGGATACCTTGTAGCCTCGCTTTCCCTTTTCAACTTCGCCATATGCTTCCTTAATGCACTGTGCTAGGGAGCAATCCGAGGTCTTCCCTGGCTAGAACTGCTAAGGGTCGGGTCCTTGCATGCTCAATCCTGTAATCAGGTGGATCAACGTCGGATCCACAATAATCTGCCCATCGAGCCACAGGTATCCACCATGATATCATGACAAGAGGAGTTTAACGCAAGCATTAACCTCTCGATGTCGGCCAAAATGAGGAATATTCATGACATTCAGTATCATGGACTGCGCCAGCTCCTTAATCCAAGGTTGGGAGACTATGCGTGGCTTCTTCCCAGTTTTCTTCATCAGGTATCTATGAGGCGCGAGCATGGCATAGTTCATTCTATCTCCAAGGTTAAATTCGTTGTTCTTCAGAGATGGGATATGTCCCAACTGGCTTCCAACTATGCGTATCCCCTTCGGGATATACGCGGTGATCAAACTATACTCGAAGTCCCATGGGATGTTGTTGCGGTTGACCATGCCAGCCAAAGGAGGGATATAATCAGATAAGATCGAAGGGATCTTCTTTGAATTATCCAGATCGTTGTGATGCTTACTTCGCTTCAGAGATGATTTTAGGGGCTAAATTTCGCTCGTGGGCTAATTTTCCATGGTTTTTCCCAAAACATTATTCGCTATTTTAAAAATGATTCACCCAAATTCTATAGGATAAAATTATTTTACCTTAAAAATCACCAAAAGTTTATACAAACTAAATAAAATCCTTAGAAATTTGAATATTTTTACAAAAATATCGCCAAACATTTATAGTTGGAATATGAAGGATTAGTAATATTTGCCAAGGTTTCTACATTTTAAAATAAATTTCCATCCTTAAAATCATCCCTACTTCACTTCTCAGTCGCTGTGTTAGTATGACCCGAACGTCATCCAGTAGGGGAGGAAGCCTAGAGTCCCCTCGTCGACGATGCCTGAACACCTTCAGACATAGCTCTGTCAACCATAAACTTCTTAAGAACCTCTTTGACGAACTTCTCTAACTCACTCTATTCGCCTGGCATTCTATCTTTTAATCGGACAGGTCGAGGTAGGCGAATTGACGGATGGAGTTAACAATGGATGGCGAGGTCTGGGTTCTGAAATCATAGTTCAACACACAATCAATTCTCAGCTAATCACGGGTGGCAAAAAGTGGTCCCAGCGCAGCGTTGGACAGGTTAAATAAGTGAGCGTCGTAAAAGATTCTTCCAACAGGTAGGACTGCTTCCATCAATGTGAATCTTTCCGTTATGGCACGGTATCAACGTCCCAAACACAGTCTATTTGCCCATAAATGCATTTCGTAGCTGTTCCAGAGCATCGTTCTAACGGTCGGGGTGCCTCCAATGGTCATATAGCTTTGTAGGGGCAAATTCCCATTCTTCGCGGTTCTGTTATTACAGCGAGGTTCAAATTATGCAAACTCACCTCCTACGAGGTCCTCCATTTGTTCTTTGTAACTTCCTGTATTTTTTCCAACTTGGCTTTCTTCTTATTGAGCTTCCTTTCCTTCTTTCCTATGATCTAAGTCTCTCTAACTATTTATGGATTCCTCTTTCCATTCTTATTCTTATCTTCTCCTAACATAGTAGCTTCGTGCTACTGGTGTGCTCTCGAAGGGTTCAAAGGTAATACCCATTTTCTTATTAACTCCAAGGTGGGTATTCTCCTCTCTTGCATGGATAGTTCCTTCAAACCTTCTTGCGTTCTTTCAACCTCGACAGCTAATTCTCTTGCCTTATGTTTATTTGATTCACTTCTCGTTCTTCTATCAGTCGATCTATTTTTATAGCTATGAAATCCCTTTATTCTTGCTTTTTCTTTTCTGTAGCTTCTTCCTCTGCTTTCCTTATGATTCAATCCTTCTCGGTCCAAGTCTTTCCTAACAAAAGTGGGAAAGGGGTGTTGTTCTCAACAAAATTAATGACTTCAAATTTCTCTTCAGTCGATTTTCCATGGATGATAACATGTATGTTAGTAACTCTTCCACACATGGTTATCATCTTTCCTTTGAATAAGCCTATTCTCCCCAATGAAGGTGTTAGCAATTATTTTTGTCATTTGGCACAGAAGCACCCAGGGTTGTAGATTGCACACGAAATGCTCAAGCGCAACACGGGAGAATCCCTGTTTTTTCAAGTAGCAAGTCAAGCGAGTGGAAAAAATATCGTTGGCATCATCCAAGGTCTATTTTGCGAAGCAGATCGATGGTCGGTGGGTAATCGCAGTCAGCCTAGTCAGGCCAAGTATAGCGCAGAAGTTTTCAAAGAGGTGAACGGTCAGAAGTCTCCGTGGAGAACTCGCGAAGTAACGAGGGTCGTTGATCGCGATCAGTTGATGCGTGGGTCCATTTCTTGAACTCGAGGTTCGTGAGTTCAGAGGGCGGACCATATCCTTTGGTTGCGCGAGATCGCAAATCACGAGAATTGTGGAAAGGAAAAGAGCCATCGCCTCTCGGGATTTCGCGGAGGGAGAGTGCTAAGGTTCGACGCTCCAACTCGCGAGGTCACGAGTAGCAAGAGGCACTAGCACTTAATCCTTAGTTGACGGTTACGTGTGGAGGGCATCGACAGTAAAAAGAGCTATACAGTATTGTCGAGAAGATCTCAGTTGTCCATCCAGAGGGACACGTGGTGCACGAATAGGCTCCTCGCCTTTTCGCCCATCACGATTTCAAAGCGCAAATAACAGCTCCATCATGTCCCGATGCACGAAATGCTAGGAGAGTCCCAGGCCCGGGCCCACAGCAGCATCTGGTGAGTTCAAGAGCCGTCAGATCTACAGGGACGCGTGGTGCCAGATTGAGCCATCTTGGCATATGCTCATCGCGATTTCAATCAGCGAAGGTTAGCCCTTTCATATTTGTGAGCACCGACAACACTCTAGTAGATAGGTGAAGGGTCACATCCCATGGTCACTCTAGGGAGTAGAAGGGGCTGTACAGGGAATCCAGAGGCGCCGAATTAAGATTCAAGAGAGGGGGGACTGCATTCTTCATACATCGATTCGACATGATTTAATTCCCGGTAGCTGCTAGGAATGAATGAAGAAAAGAGAGGGTGGTTGAGGCCTCACCTCAATCATTAATTGCAAGGTATGGAGGGTCTGGCAAGCGGTCTACTCAAGGGGGTCCTGTGTGCCCATTTTTCTAGAGAAGCCATGCCCGAGTCCTCGACTAGCTGAAGGAAGTTTGAACACGCTAGATGGCTCAACTACTCCCCTTGCTGGAGCCACGCACAGTTAAGATGGCGTCTGTCATAAGCGCACGATCGTCCAGTCTGCATGCACAGACTGTCAGAAGACATGCAGACGCAATGTTATTAATGCAGTATCTTGTTTTCGCTGCTGTGTTTTGTTTTGAGTATATGTAAGCGTTTTCGCCATTTTTGTAAGCATGGATGGTAGAGCGAAGCTCCCGAATGTAAAGTTTTAGCAGACATTCTAGCTTTATGGTCATGTATCTGTATTTGAGATTTCTTATTTTATAACAGACAGTCCTCTTATTCCATCTAAGCTTTCATCTTATGCTGAGAGAGTTCGCAAACGAATGATTCGTGCGGATCATTGCAATTATGTCATGATAAAGGATTTATTTATGCATTATTGTATTCTCTGGTTTTCTGTGTTTGAGCGCAAGAAGATCTTATGTTCGGATGCCTTCTTCTACAGTCTATTAGAAACCTGATGTTTACTTCAGACCTTCGCATTTCCCTAATATAAGTCTTCCCCCTACTCACCTTTACAACAACTCACTGTCTGAAGTTACCTAAGACCTCACTTACCCATGCATGCCTGGCCTAGTTTTGGAGTTAGAGCTACATTGTCTTGAGTTAGCCCCCATTCGATCACCTCATTAAACAAACTGTGACATAAACTGATGGGCGTCGGGCTCTGCTCCTGCTGCAATCCAGGAGTGACTTCCGTCGCCAACATTTCTGGCGCCATTGCTGGGGACGAAGTTGAAGACTTTCCCTGGGTAGAATGACATTGAGCCTCTGATTTTGAAGGTGCATCAGACATCAGAGCCCTTAAAGATTGCTAATGTGCACCTGGCGACTCCACTGTGGCGACTCCATTGTTTCCACATCACTGTTTCAGCTGTGACTACTGTTAGCACACCTGAAAGCTGACCCTGAGGAGCTTTCTCGAGAAGGTTTCAGCAGCTGCTTTCTCAGTCTGATAAGCTTCCTAGGGTAACGACAACGTTAAGATCTGGCCTTTGATGGTGAACAAGGACCAGGCATATTTGAAGTTGCACATCTTTCACCTGGCGACTCCGTGATTCAAGGATCGATTGGCGACTCCACTGGTTCGATATGGAGAAAATTTTGGCTCAAAGGTTTTCTTTCTGTGACTTTTCTCAGATAGTTGGTTTTCCTAATGCACTTCCTGATAGAGACATCTGGGAAGATTTCCTCCCCGAATTTCACGCACAGAGTTGGGAGGTACCAGCTGAGCATTTACTGGACTTCCATGAAGCTATTCACCGACACAATATCACGCATGAGTATGTTTGGATTAAGCTCTTCCTGTATTCATTGAAGGGATCTACTCTTGAGTGGTGTCGATCTCTTCCCGCTGCGAGCATCCGCTCTTTAACAGATTTTCATACAGCATTCAATTCATTTTGTAAAGACTACTATCCAGCTGATGGTTTGTTTGAAAACTGTTGTAAGTTGTTTTCTTCACTTCAGGAAGCCTCTGTTGGCCCTGAAGACCAGGTCCATGATGAAGCCCTTACTATGGAGGAAAGCATCTACTGTGAAAATATAGAGGTGTTGGACGATATGAGTGGTGTTAGCTCGAGAATGGAAGCATCTAACGTCATATCAGGTGTGTATGTTCTTTTAGATGTTCATGAAGATCAACACACCTCTTGTGGAGATCATGAGTTTGTAGAGCAGATGTGGTCCATGGTAGATGGCTCGCCTAAATGTCGGGTTGAAGCAGATATTCCTAGCAACCCTGTTTCTGAGGACGGAGACCTTCCCGTTTGTAAAGAAGAGATTATTGTGGAAGAGGTTTCCTCTCTTTTTCTCCAGGGAGTTTCTCATGATATATGTTTACCTGGGATTAACGAGGAAAAGAGTACGTGCGAGCAACCAGAAGCAGCGGGTCCCACTGTCCCTGAAGTGGATATTTTTGATGGGATCACCATCATAGAGGAGAATCAAAGAGATAAGGGTCAGCCCCTATTTGATGAATATTATAGTGATGATGAGCAGCAAGCTTATCCTACGTTCGATCACTATAAAGATACTGAAGAGCCAGTCAGCAAGCAGAATCACCCCATGGTCCATATTTATGATGAATATGAATCGAACCTGGAGAAGAGCCAACCAGAAGAGGAAAATGAACCAGAAGGGCAGTCTGCCTTTTGTTCAGAACCAGTCAGTGAGCAGCCACCACCTGAAATTAGCGAACCTACTTCAGTTATTCACCCTCCTGTGGTTATCAGAGACATTCGACCGCTTGTGAACAGCTGTGTAGCAGAGGAGGCTGCCTGTCGCCAATTTTCTGGAGTTTGTCACTGGTCCTATGAGCCTGTGAAGGAATACATGGAGTTTCATTTCCTTCATAAATTAGAGCCACCCTATTTCATCTCAGCTTCAACATGTAAGGAGAAGTTGAAGAGCATAACCATTCTACTGTCATGGTTACACCACCTATTCGTAATCATTGACAGAAGGAAGGAGCTTCCATTCAGGAAGTTACTTGATTGGCTATGGTGGAAATTCTCTTTCACCTAGCCTCATGTACAAAGTATATTAGTATTAGGATGTACATAAATAAGCTCCTTTGAGCGTGTATGTTTGTTTTATTCGTTTTTACTTATCGACATGTATTTTCAGCAGGTTGTTTCAAGCTTGACTCCATAGCCCAACAAAAAGGCGACTGGAACTGCAGAAGGAGTTCTTAGAGCATCGCAGGGATGACTCTATCGCCCATGGTGCCTAATGTTAGTGATTAATTTTGTCATTTGGCACAGAAGCACCTAGGGCTATAGATTGCACACGAAATGCTCAAGCGCAGCACGAGAGAATTCCTGTTTTTTCAGGTAGTAGGTCAAGCGAGTGGGAAAAATATCGTTGGCAGCATCCAAGGTCTATTTTGCGAAGCAGATTAACGGTCAGTGGGTAATCACAGTCAGCCTAGTCATGCCAAGTATAGCGTAGAAGTTTTCAAAGAGGTGAACGGTCAGAAGTCTCCGTGGAGAACTCACGAAGTAACGAGGGCCGTTGATCGCGATCAGTTGATGCGTGGGTCCATTTCTTGAACTTGGGATTTGTGAGTTCGGAGGGCGGACCATATCCTTTGGTTGCGCGAGATCGCGAATCGCAAGAATTGTGGAAAGGAAAAGATCCATCGCCTTTTGGGATTTCACGGAGGGAGAGTGCCAAGGTTCGACGCTCCAACTCGCGAGGTCACGAGTAGCGAGAGGTGCTAGCACTTAAGCCTTAGTCGACGGTTACGTATGGAGGGCACCGATAGTAAAAAGAGCTATACAGTATTGCCAAGAAGATAGCAGTCGTCCATCCAGAGGGACACGTGGTGCGCAATTAGGCTCCTTGCCTTTTCGCTCATCACGGTTTCAAAGCGCAAATAACAGCTCCATCATGTCCCGATGCACAAAATGCTAGGAGAGTCCCGGGCCCGAGCCCACAGCAACATCGGGTGAGTTTAAGAGCCGTCAGATCTACAGTGACGCGTGGTTCCAGATTGAGTCGTCTCGGCATATCGCTCATTGCGATTTCAATCAGCGAAGGTTAGCCCTTTCATATTCGCGAGCGCCGACAACACTCTGGTAGATAGGCGAAGGGTCACAGCCCGTGGTCACTCTAGGGAGCATAACGGGCTATACAGGGAAGCCAGAGGCGTCGAATTAAGATTCAAGAGAGGGGGGACTGCATTCTTCAGACGTCGATTCGACGTGATTTAATTCCCGGTAGCCACCAGGAATGAATGAAGAAAAGAGAGGGTGGTTGAGGCCTCACCTCAATCATTAATTGCAAGGTATGGAGGGTCTGGCAAGCGGTCTACTCAAGGGGGTCCTGTGTGCCCATTTTTCCAGAGAAGCCATGCCCGAGTCCTCGACTAGCCAAAGGAAGTCTGAACATGGTAGATGGCTCAGCTACTCCCCTTGCTAGAGCCACACGCAGTTAAGATGGCGTTTGTCATAAGCGCACGATCGTCCAGTCTGCATGTGCAGACTATCAGAAGACATGCAAACGCAATGTTATTAATGCAGTATCTCGTTTTCGCTGTTGTGTTTTGTTTTGAGTATATGTAGGCGTTTTCGCCATTTTTGTAAGCATGGATGGTAGAGCAAAGCTCCCGACTGTAAATTTTTAGCAGACATTCTAGCTTTCTAGTCATGTATTTGTATCTAATATTTCTTATTTTATAACAGACAGTCCTCTTACTCCATCTAAGCTTTCATCTTATGCTGAGAGAGTTCGCGAACGAATGATTCGTGCGGATCATTGCAATTATGTCATGATAAAGGATTTATTTATGCATTATTTTATTCTCTGGTTTTCTGTGTTTGAGTGCAAGCAGATCTTGTGTTCGGATGCCTTCTTCTACAGTCTGTTAGAAACCTGATGTTTACTTCAGACCATCGCATTTCCCTGATATAAGTCTTCCCCCTACTCACCTTTACAACAACTCACTGTCTGAAGTTACCTAAGACCTCACTTACCCATGCATGCCTGGCCTAGTTTTGGAGTTAGAGCTACATCGTCTTGAGTTAGCCCCCATTCGATCACCTTATTAAACAAATCGTGACATAAACTGATGGGCGTCGGGCTCTGCTCCTGCTGCAATCCAGGAGTGACTTCCGTCGCCAACAGAAGGTATCACAGTAGGCTTCCCCAAAATTTCCCAAGTTCTTTCTGTCATAATATTCACTTGTGTTTCCTCATCCAAGACACTGTCTATGTCGAAGTCTCCTATTCTTTCACTTATGCGTTGTTTTTCCTTCAAGATCTCTGGTAAACTGACATCTTTGTGATCATTCATCATTTCTTTCAACTGTTATAATGTAGTCTGAACTTTCTCTAACTCATTCTCTTGATGATTCTCTAACATGACTTTATTCTCTTGACTTCCTTCATAGTTCTCTTGTCTCATGTTCATTTGTTCTACTTTAGCAATCATCCTTAGACAATCCTCAACTTCATGACCAATAATTTTACAACAATGATAAGTAGGACTGATACCAGGGCATTCCTTAGCAAGATGTCCCATTCTTCTGCAGTTATAACATAGTGTTAATCCCCTCTTTTTCTTGTATGTTCCCCAAATTCTTCTGTGCTGCGCACTAAGGTCACAGTGTTGGACCTACAATATGCAAAAATTCTTTCTAGGTTCCTGCATCCACTTATTAGTCCAAATATTCTTTCTACGCATAGGAATAACATATCTTTCTTTATGTCTATCAATTTCATTCATATCAACTTTTTCTTCTAACTGTTCCCTAGTTTTCAGACTAGGACAAAATCTATTAAACATACCTAAATGTATGCTTTCGAAAAAAAAAATTTCACTTATCTTACTCTTATCAAAGTACAAAGCTTTACCTCTTTCAAAATCTTACCTCTTTTCTTCAAATCGAGTTTCTTTCTTAGCACATATCTTCGCAAGTCAAGTAGAATATTGCGCACTACAACAAAAAATCTTCACTCAAAGCTTCTCTTTTCTTTCAGTTCCCAGCAATCACAGTTTTAGGTCCCGACAACATAACCATTTGTTTGCATAGGGGCATACCCAGGGTTCAATGCTTCAACAATGCACCAACAAAACCCTAACTATCGGCCCTTTCAGCAACACCTACGAAGCAGGCGAAGTCTCACTCGAGGTAGAGGCAAGGAGGGTTATAGGACTCAGGTGTCTGTAACCAAGATGGGACACAGATATGTGATTACAATTACTCTGCAGAGTACTTAAGAACAACAAGCATTAGTTTATCAACTTTATTCACATCTCAGAACAAACCCTAAAGGTAGATCAACGTAGTAACAGTGAAAAAATACACATCACACTTATCATTACAAGTTATATCTAACACATTCAACATAACTAAATCACTAAGAATTCATATATCTATCTATCATACATAACAATCAATGCACTAAGTAGATCCATAACATAATTATCACAGCACAAAGAAAACCACCAACATAGGATATACATGGTTCACCCCAGTGTGGGGCTACGTCCACCACCGACTTATTCTTCTTTGTTAGGTTTGAATCTCTTACATTCATTTGCTCCTGTGCACTAAGCCACATAGCCAAGTTTCGCACCGGACAGGTGATATGCGCACTAAGCGCTAGATCCACCTTCCCAAAATCAGGTCAAGGCACAGAGCCAACTCTTCTATCAAGAACAGAGCCTTACATACAGGGTTTGTTGCACAAAGAAACTTAGACTACTTGCACTTAGCCTTGCAAGCTATCGACCCTTTTCTACATTACATTCTTACTTATTTATAATTTTACATTTACAAAAAGGCCTAATGATGGGTAAAACCATGGGCCAACATCCCATAACCATTAAAAAACCCTAAGAACCCCATGTTGGGTCCACAAAATCCACAAAACAAGTGAGATCCGCGATCTCAGCTCTGCCTGGGTGCTCCTTCTCGATCACTGCATCGAAGACCAAAAAGATGATCAAACCTAACCAATGTTTCCTCAAAACTTGGTTGAGGGCCAACAACCAACAAAAATAAGATGAAGAACTTTGATAATCCTTGATACCTTGACTCTAGTTAATTTGCCTTCCGCTTGTCCTTTTTTTAAAAGGAGGTTGACGCTTTCCATAACAAGAATAAAGAGCAGGGGCGAGAGCGGACATCCTTGACGCAAACCACGCTCGCTTGAGAAAAACATAGAGGCCTCCCCATTGATCAGTACCATGAAAGAGGAGATAACTGCACAACTCATAATCCAATGAATAGAATGAACACTGAAACCAGTTTGAACTAAGATCAGACGAAGGAAATCACAGTTAACACAGCCATAGGCTTTCCTTAAATCCAATTTAAGAATTAGTGTTTTTTGTTTCCTGTCTTTGATAATATGAACACATTCTTGTGTCGTACCAATGGCATCAGCGATTTGCCTGCCCTTTAAGAACCCAAGTTGTTCACTCAAAAGTTCCCTCGATAAAACAGGTTTGATCCTATTTGCAATTACCTTAGAAATCAACTTATAGCATAAATTGCAAAGTGCAATTGGTCTATAATCCCCAAAGGTCTGCAAGTTATTCTCCTTTGGGATCAACGCCAAGAAATTCGTATTTAGAGAAATTTTAATCCTCCCTCTAATTCTTGTGTCTTCCACTAAATCCAATAGGTCATCCCCCATAACATCAAAAAAATTAATATAAAACTCAATCGTCCAGTCGTTCGGGCCTGGACTCTTGTCAATCGAAAAGAGTTTTAGAACATCCTAGATTTTCTGTTTGGTGATCAGTCTATCAATAAGACATGAATCCTCAGCATTAACGTAGCGCAGAAACAATCGGGAAATTTCCATTTGATCCACAAGTGAAATGAAGGAATCCTGAGAAAATAATTTCTTGAAATGCATGTTTGCCTCCATCTTTAGAGCTTCTTGGCCTTTGTGTTCCTGTCCCAATTCATCCCAAATCTCCCAAATATGATTTTTATTCCTCTTCGCACTAGCAAATTTATGGAAATACTTAGTATTCTGGTCTCCACATTTTAGCCAAATCGAACGACTCTTTTGCCTCCAATGTTATTCATCAATGAGTAACAACTGGTTACGTTTAGTCTCAAATGCCTTTAATCTGCAATCACTGAGAGGAATATTCCCATACCTTGGTAAGGAAAGTAAAGTATCCCTTATTTCCCCCTCAGGAGATAAGAGTTTTGTTGTTCACACATTTTCTCTTTGGCCCAAGATTTGATCCAAGCCTTTAATACTTTCAACTTTCAAATAAACATGATCTGAACATCTGTTTCCGCTAAAAAGTCTAGATCCCTCCAAACAATATTAACAATGGACTCAAATTCAACATCATTCAACCAAGTAGGATTTAGCTTAAAAGGATAAGCCATCGGGAAAGGTTGAAGATCGAATTGTGCAATCACCAGAGCATGATCCGAAAGAAAGGGGAGGTCACCCAAGACTGGAACCTGCCTAACTCACTGAGGAGACTTTATGAGACAATAATTTGGTCCATCTGCTTAGAAATCCTATCCATACCACATCTCCCATTTCTCTAGGCAGGTACCAATACATCCGGAACCAAATCTATCAGGTGATGATCCAACATCATTTCTTTGAAACAGTCTACCTGTTTGTCCAGCTGAGCTGTCGCACCCCAGAATTCATTAGCTCCAATAGTAAAATTTAGGTCTCCTGCAAGAATCAGGTTTTTAGTATCTAGAAGACCCCCCAAAGCTACCCAGTCCCAAAAAGTCTTCCTCTCAACACAGGGCCCAAATACATTTAAAAAACAAATTTCTTGTTTGTTTTCAAGTGATAATACTTTCAGAATAATTCACCCACTGCAATGTGAAGGAACCAGAAGGAATTTTTCAGGGTCCCAGGATGCCAGAAGCCCACCCAAATTCCCCACATAGTTGACCGCACAAATGTATCAATTTGGAACAAACTTTACCATAAAATGTCGAGCCTTTTCCTCATCAACAAGAGTCTCTTGTAAAAAGATCACGTATGGTTTTACTTTCCTACAAAATCTATGCATGGAGGCTAGTTTTACGGCCCCCCCCACCCCTCGAATGTTAAAGGATAAAAGGATCATGACTTGGCACGAGCAAGGGCTTTCATGCCTCTAAGCACCCTGGAGCCTGTAGCAGTAGTAGAATTATCAAAAGGTGTATTCATCGAGAGTGTAGCCCGCTTCCAGGCACTTCTCGTCTTAATCAAAGAGGTCTCAAGTCCCAAACCCTTGGACCAAGCATAACTAGAACATGTCCCCCCACTTTAGAGTTCTGAAAGGTTCACCAGATATGTAGAATCCGACAGAGATAAAATACGATTACCTTGAAGGATCGTGAGAGGAACTATGGTATCAACCTCCCAGATGAGGGGAATTAGTGATTCCAACATCTCCCTTAGTGAACAGTCACTAGGGTCATATTCTCGATATCTAGAAAGAAAAATAGGCCGAGTCCCCCCCGAAGCTTCCCCCACCCATGAAATCTAGAGAGAGGCTTGAGGAACAGAAGTGGAGGCCCCCACCTCCAATAAGGTATCTGAAGCCTAGAGGCACACTCTAGATTCCGACCAAGTGGTGTGGTCCTTTATCAAGCCACAGACAGGTTTAACTACCAACGAGGCCAAAGTAGGGTCCCCCAAAGGAACAAAACCCCACCCCGAGGAAAGAAGGTTTTGTGAAGATTCTATAACCCTCAAAGAGACTAGAGAAGGGTCACAAGGAGTTAACCTAGGCTTAGCTACCGACAGTAACAAAGTATCCAAGGCAAGATTTTCCAAAGTAGTGAGTGCGTTAAATAAACTGGGACAATGTGTTTTTAACTTACTGGTAAGGGTTTCCGAGCCCAAACCATTCTGAGAATTCGAGGAGACAGGACAAGGTACCTCGTGAGCAGTTGAATTGAACTCTAGTGAATCATTTCTCTGCATTTTCTACAAACGAGATTTCTCCAACTCTTCCTCTTCCACATAACCATGACAAGATCTTCTTAGGTGTCCTGTCTTTCTATAGAGGGTACAACGGAAAGGTATTCCCATGTAATCAAGTTTCTAATAAAAATGTTGATTCTGCCACTAAATGTCCAAGGTTTCTAGCAAACCATAATTGATTTCCACCTCTACCAATACCCTTGCAAGATTACGTTCCGACGCATACAAATAACTATCATCCACAACTATAAAACATCCCAGCACGTTCCCAATGGCAACTAGCACTTGCTTATTCCACAAATTTAACAGAATCTCGGGAAGCAAAATCCAAAAGTGCCTAAACTGAAAGTAATATTGCACATGATTGAAAGAGATCCTCCATCTCTTGAGCATCAAACTCCCAATATCAAAAGTCTAAATCCTACCAAGAATCTTCTCAACGTATTCCGATGAATGAAAATTGAAACCAAGCTAACCTCGTGGAGAAAGAACACATCCAGAGTATACCCTAACAATGGCGTCCATTTCACCTTCACCCAAGTATGTAAAGGGGTGGAACAATGCGAACGATAGGAGTACCTACCGACCAGGGTCGTTAGTGCCAGGTTCATCGCTTCCTCCAGTACTAAATCATCTCCCAACACCATTTTCCAACGGGCCCGGTTAGGCAGCCACAGCTTCTTTTTCGGTTGTTGTTTAGGATAATTCTTACGACCAGTCTAAAAATCCACACCACCGCCCTAATTCTTATTCACGCCAGTAGGAACAACACTCCCCAGAGGATTAAGACCAGAGCAATCATAACCCAGACTCTCTCATAGAGTTCTTCTCGCACCAGAGAAATGAAAGTTTTATGTGGTATTCTTCGTAGTAACCGAAGTGGGTAGCTGTGTAGTTAATGGAGTTTCAGATACATTAAAAAACCCAACCTGTTCCCAAGCTGACTCGTCAAGAACACTCATAAGTGCGTTGACGACAACTTCCATCATAGAGGTAGCTGGAAGGGTATGTGGGGTGCCACTTGACTACCACTAAGGGCAACTCAGGTTTGAGGCCCGCGAAAATACACTCACCCCAAGATACAACTAAAAACCAATAAATATAATGTGTAATCACTGAGGTCCAAAAATACGTGCCATAAAATCCCCAGTCTATAGCAAAAGGAAGCAGTTAATCCAATGCCAAGTGGACCACACTAACAATGGATTTCCAAAGGTGAGCCACCACTAATTCCCTCCAAAATAACACCATGGTAAGGATAAATCATAAAAAATAGTGATAAAACCTCTGCTAAAAACCTGGAAAAGCCTGGCCAAAAAGAAAGGTCCGCTCAAAAACTCAACTAAGGTGCCAAAACAAGACCCGCCAAGCTTAAATAAGGGGTTGCACCAACTTGAGTTATAGAATTCCTCCAGGAAAAACCCAAAAATCTACCCTAAAAGTGGATAGTAACCCCAAAACAAACCATAAAGTACTGACTACATTGGTAGAAGTAAACTCCGAAGAGGTGGCTTCCTCTGAGACCCAGCCTGATAAACCTCCCCGCCATTAGAAGCCATCAAGAATCAGTGGCAGGTTTTTGAAAAAATTGCCCCCCAAAAGCACCCCAACACCTTTGGTATCATGAACATCAATATCGGTATCATGATCATCAATCAACGCCTTAGGGCACACTTCTCAAGCATGTAACATATCTAACAAATTATTACCTACATTATCATCACTTGTTCCTTCAATATTTTCACGTTCTCATTTCTTTCTCCTATAGTACTCTTTCAATTACTCTTTATGATGAATATCATCTCGAGTGTGATCATATTTTCTCTCGTGTTTCCTTTTGTTGCCCATGATTATTCAAATTGCAAAGGTTTTTAAAAAAAACAACATTTTATAACAAGAAATATAATTTCAAACATCAAACTTTAAGCTCAAAAATTATTTTTTAAAAGAAATAAAAAAATTAATTTTATAATCATGTATCTTAAAAAACTTGGAAAAATTGTTCAATAAAAAAAGTTTATTTAAAAGAAATTTTGGATAAAAAGTTGATTTTAAACAAAAGTAAAAAAAAAGCTTTGATCTTGAAAAAATTTGCTTGAGAAAACCTTCCTTGTGACAAAAATTATTCAAAAGAAATATTGTCTTTGAAAGGAATTGTTTAAGAAAACTTACCTTAAAAAAAAATCTCTTTGATATAGGAAGAAATTGCTTATGAAAATTCCCACTTACAAAAAAATTGTTGAAAAAAATCTTCAATTTAGATGAAAACCTTCACTTACAAAAAAATTGTTGAAGAAAATCTTCAATTTAGAAAATGTTGCCTCAAAAAGTGAAAAGTAGCGAAAATGTTGCCCCCAAAAAATGAAAAATAGTGAAAATGCAGACTGACTTTGTTGCAAAAATGTGTTAATAGCATTTCGACCGAAATTATTTATATATTTCAGCATCAAATTGTTGCGCCCCATATTTATTTTTTTTCGTCGACGCATGTTTCTATTTTCCACTTTTCGGCTGAAAAATTATTTTCGGCCGAAAAGTTGTTTTCAACCGAAAGTTAGTCTTTCCATTAAAACTAAATTTCAACTAAAGATAAAAAACTTTCAGCTGAACTATTAGTTCGGCCAAAAACGTGTGACTATGGCACTGTTCAGAAAATTGTTGGTTCACTTCAACTTACTCCAACTTTTGAAGGAACGAACTCCTTAAAATATTGTGAGTCTTGTTTCAAAACTAATACCAACATTTTTAGAATTGAATCTACTTTCATTTGATACAATTTGTATTCAATTTAATTGTTTTTTAGAGGTCAACATATTATTTTTAGATGACATAATGATTCAATAAAATGAAAAATCAATATCTGCAATAATACACAATCAAAAATTATGGAAAAATTATATTACAAAACCTTTCATTGTCCTCTTCAAAAGGGTATTTTTAGATTTTACTTTTAAATAAAAATTAAGTCAGATACATGGTATTGCACTAAACATGTTTATAATCTATAACTTTTTCAGGTTGGTCAAATTCAAAAAAAATGTAGTAATTATAATATTCATCCGTTGAATTCAAAACTATAGTCGTACTTTAATAGAGTTTGTTTGGATTGTTGCAACATATTTCAGTTTTCATAAACAAAAGTTTAATAATGAATATAGTCACGCTGAAAAACATGACGCATTATCAGTCCCTTCATTTTTAAGGAACATACTGTCAAACAATCGCTAAATTGACATATCAAATGTATATAATTTTACTTTTTTTTAAATCACAAAAGCTAATAAAATTCATGACAAGTTTTGTGTTTAGTATAAAGTGAAATTCTAAATACAAAAAGTACTTTTGTTTACCGGTAGTTGAAAAACTTATGAAAATATATTTTATTTTCTCAAAAACAAGGAAAATAGACACCCACATTCATGGTTTTATGGTAAAATGATCTAAGATCAGCCAAAGAAACAATACATGAATCATATCCATAAAATTAAGGAAAATATGTGATCCATCGTATTGACCAAAAGAGAAAGCTAGTACAAGGAAGTTATTTCCATTATAACACACCATAGTCCTTAACATAAACATGATTATCTCAAATATTAAGCAAAGTTTTAAGAGGTGCTCTCCATCATAATGTGTTGATAGTCCTAACTTAAACATGATCAACAATGAATCTTAGAGGAAAAAACATCCAAAATGGCTAAGGATCAAATTTAAATTATTATGTTTCTCTCACTTCGAGAATCATATTTTTAAAATGTTTATTAAATTATGCGACTAGTACATATGAGCAAATTTGCGACGATTTTCCGTTGATATTGCCACACTTATCCGTCGCAATTTCCATGAAAGCCGAGATTTTTTTTTGTCGAAATAATTTCGTCGCTATATCCACGATCCAAGTGTGCATGGAAACATTGACGAAATTAGCTCTCCACGTGTCACCACTTCAATATTGGTTAACCCTATGCATCATTGCAATTACGATGAACTATTGTCGCAATAACAACGAAGAAATGTGGCAATTACGACGAAACTTCGTCGCAATTGGGACGAAAAGTTATGCCAAGCCAATAACTTACGACGTAGCTGTTGAACGTGCAACGAAAGTCCGTCGCAACTTGCAATGAAACTCCGTGGTAATATCAACGAGTGCAATATCTCAAAACCAAATTTACGACGCACATGTTGTATATGCGACGAACTTTCGTTGATATTGCGACAATGATTTTATGTTTAATTTTTTTTTTTTACATGAAATATGGTATACCATATTGTATGCCATATTACAATGTAATATGGTAATATGGTATACCATATTGTATGCCATATTACATTGTATGGCATTACTATTACATTGTAATATTCTAATATTCTAATATATTGTAATATATATATCCCCTTATACAAATAATCAAGGCACTAATCAACCAAATATTGTAAGCATGTGTTATCATGAAGTTGGATTAGAAGTAAGGATACCAATATGACAATATACACAAAGAATAATTTGGAATATTACTTTCAAAAAAACACATGGATTGCAT
>ML779278.1:778686-795997 GCA_009831015.1 Picea engelmannii | reverse complement strand
ACACATGGATTGCATGAGTGAGTCATTATGCAATTTATATTACACAATACTATGACAACACTTATAAGATTTATGGATGATATCTTAAGACCATTTCTCGAACTTGTTTATTGTAGCCTCATTGGAGTAACAACACAAAATTCAAAGGAGAAAGTACAGTTACAGCATAGTGTTGCAGCAGAGTAATAGTGAGTAATAGCAAGTGGAGTAACAACACAAAATTCAAAGGAGAATGTACAGTTACAACATAGTGTTGCAGCAGAGTTACAACATAGTTATAGTGAGTTGCAGCATAGTTACAAAAAGTGTTGCAGCAGAGTTATAGCGAGTTGCAGCAGAGTAATAGTGAGTAACAGCAAGTGGAGTAACAACACAAAATTCGAAGGACAAAGTACAGTTACAACATAGTGTTGCAGCAGAGTTACAGCATAGTTATAGTGAGTTGTAGCAAAGTTACAGAAAGTGTTGCAGTAGAGTTATAGTGAGTTGCAATAGAGTAATAGTGAGTAACACCAAGTGGAGTAACATCACAAAATTCGAAGGAGAAAGTACAATTACAGCATAGTGTTGTAGCAGAGTTACAACATAGTTATAGTGAGTTGCAACAGAGTTATAGCGAGTTGCAGCAGAGTAATTTAATTGAACCAAGGTAATTCATGGGGTAGTGTTTTAAAGATTGACCATAATTTTGGGGATTTCTTAAAATGTATCATTACATCAATTGGTAATTTCATATGACATGAGCTTATGAGGTTCTTCAACCTATGGCCTTAGAAAAGGGGTTTCCCTAAGAGTCGAAATGTTTAAAGACCTTAATGAATTTATGTACATCTAGGTGGCAATGAATAGGGGGGGGGGGGATTCACCAACCGATCTAGTACATTAAGCTCTTGAACATATGTTTCAATGCCAAATCATTGACCATAGAATTAAGGATTGCACTCGACGAACGTGGAAAACGTTGAAACCCAAGTTGCAAACAATGTTCAAATGCAAGGCTTTGTGGACTTTCCCTTCAAAAATAGTGAAGGTTGTAAAGAAGGGAAAAGATCCTCAAATCCAAAAAGATTAACTAACCATGGCACTTATGATCCGGATTATTTTCGGCACGAAATGAGAGTGGAGATATAACACAGAAATATTCAGAGATATTGCAAGAGAGACAACAATATAACAGAGATATATCGTAAATATAACAAGATTCATAGATATATAGTAATACATGATTTCTATTAATGAAATAAATGTACAGAGACTGTAAAAGTACAGAGTGAAAGACTCGCTAGAATGGTAGTAGCTTATCTCTGAGAAGAGATGTGATAGCTACTCGCATCCGTGAGAAGATGATTACAATGAGGCTCTAAAGGCCTGTTTACAATAAGGAGGAATGCCAAAAACCCTAGACATCCAAAAAACCTAACCCTAGGAGATGAAGCGCTAAAAGTCATGTGGGCCCCGTTTGGGTAAGTTGGTGCATCAACTTCCCAGGGTCGTAACTTTTGCATACGATCTCCGTTTTAGGCATATGATAGCTTGTTGGAAATATCTATCCGAGAAATACAACTTTTGGGTGAGAAACATGATCTAAGATCCATGTTGCTCCCCATTTTCTCAAAAAAGCATTGTTTAGGGCCTCAAAATGGCCCGAGAAGTTAAAAACTACTAAAAATAGTAAATTGCCAAAATTGCTAGAAATCTGTTTTGAGCCAATTGGAGAAGATTGGTGGCCACCGATATCCACCTAGATCAATCCTCCCTCCTTAGGAAGTAATGGTCTCCATTGCATTGAGTTCCCCAGGGAGAGGGGAAAGCGATTGCTCAAACTGAATCTTGGTGAGCTGCATTCCATGCTAGAGAAGTGCCTCGCTTAGCTTGTTGAAGGTTGTCATGAACTTGTGGCTGGAAAGGTTGGACCTTTTTAACCAATCTGGCTACATGAGATGAATGTGTGTAGAAGGAATCTTTGTGCTTTGCTGCAACCTTGTCGACCTGCTTCTGTTTGATAGAAGGTGCTTGGGGCGAGGTTGTAGCAGTTGCAGTGTCCTTTTGTTCCCCTTTTGAGCAGATTGTAAAGAAGATGAATTTTGTAGTATGAGATACTACCTTGCAGCACTGTTTCGGTGGGGCAGTAGTTGGAACTACCTCTGGTATCCTGTAGAGATGACCCCCCAAAGTAATAATGACACTATGGGGTCGAGACTCATAAATAGCATGGCACTTCCACATATATGGTTGGCCCAAGAGAACATCACAGACATCCAGTGGGGCAACATCACATAATACCTCATCCTTGAAGGGCTGGATGCCGTATGACAATTGACACTGCTAGCTAACACAAAGATCTCATCCTTGGCGAAGCCACCCAATGCTGTATGGCTGCGGGTGTGGTGTTGTCAACAATCCCAACTATTTGATGACCTCTGCTGAGATGAGGTTCTTCTGGCTTCCGCTATCAACAATAAAATGCAATGGGGTCCCCTTCACCCACATCTGTGAATGAAAAAGCTGCTCCCCCTCTTCAGGATCTATTGGTTCTTCTGGTTGAATTGTTGCGGTTGCGAAAATAGCAGTGGGGTCTGCGTCGATGATCTGTCTTTTCCCATTATTTTTAGAATCAGATTCTGAATCAAGGTTCGGCTCCTTGTCTTTGATCTCGGCCACCAATGATTGTTTTGAGCAACATTCATCAGTGTTGTGCTACGGGCTTTTGTGGAAATCACACCATTTTCTGGTGTCCTTCTTTGTCTTCCCATGTCCCTTCTTTCCTGTGTCTTGGACTGGTTTTCAGGAGACTATTTGTTAGGACTATCTTTCTCATGCTTTGGTTGTTGCGGATTTGCATAGGCAAACTCCCATTTGTTCTGGTGCTTAAATTTCTGCTCGATTTTAACAGCATATCGATAGGCAGCACTGAGTGATGAGATGTCGAGAAAATCCATCTCAGTTTGGATGTATCTTTGTAGAGCCCCATAGTATTTTAGAACCAAATGTCGTTCAGAGTCTTTGATACCTAGCTTGGTGCGCAAGGTATGGAAGGTATTGGTGAACTTCGTAACTGCTTGGCCCCTCTCTTGCCGCAGTGTGGTTCATCTCATGTACTGGTCCTCATAGCTGCCAACAAGGTAGTACTGTTACTTTACCGAATCCACAAAAAAATCCCAAGTGGGCTCAGCCCCATATATTCCAGACTCCTCTGTGGAACTATGTTCCCAATAAGTTTCCCACCAATGTTTGACATGGGGGAGAGCCTTAAGGAGTGCGAAAGTGATCTTTTCCTTGTCGGAAAAATTATGAACAGAGAAATAACCTTCTACAGATTTAACCATTTATCTAGGGCATCTGCATCTATTTGACCTTCAAATACGGGAATATCAAAATTAACCTGTACCTTGAAAGGCGAGGTGCCTCCAAAGTGGCCGCTTGATGAAGATGCACCTGATGCTATCGGGAGGCGTTGAAGGATGTGGGAAAAATTCTCCATCATTTCGTCCCTCTGTCACGTGAGAGCTTGCTCAAGCAACAGACTGATAGGATCGTCTGCTCCGTCGTTTTTCTTTTCTTCCGCCATTGAGGGTTTCTTGGGTGTGTGAGAGCGATTGTCCTCAAGAGAGACAAGCTCGAGACCCAACTTGCTATACTCGGACCTCATTGGGGACATGCACTGAAAAATGATCAAGAGCAATCTTCTCTGATACCATTGATCCAGATTATTCTTGGCACAAAATGAGAGCGAAGATATAACACAGAAATATTCAGAGATATTGCAAGAGAGACAAAAATATAACAGAGATATAGAGGAAATATAACAAGAGTCATAGATATACAGTAATACATGATTTCTATTAATGAAATAAATGTACAGAGACTGTAAAAGTACAGAGTGAAAGACTCGCTAGAATGGTGGTAGCTTATCTCTGAGAAGAGATGTGACGGCTACTCGCATCCATGAGAAGATGATTACAATGAGGCTCTAAAGGCCTTTTTACAATAAGGAGGAATGCAAAAAACCCTAGACATCCAAAAAACCTAACCCTAGGAGATGAAGCACCAAAAGTCATGTGGGCCCCGTTTGGGTAAGTTGGTGCATCAACTTCCCAGGGTCGTAATTTTTGCATACGATCTCCATTTTAGGCATATGATAGCTCGTTGGAAAGATCTATCTGAGAACTACAAATTTTGGGTGAGAAACATTTATTTGGTTCTAGTTTTCTCAAAAAACATCGTTTAGGGCCTCAAAATGGCCCCGAAAGTTAAAAACTGCTTAAAATAGTAAATTGCCAAAATTGCTAGAAATCTGTTTTGAGCCAGTTGGAGAAGGTGGGTGGCCACCGATATCCACCTAGATCAATCCTCCCTCCTTAGGAAGCAATGGTCTCCATTGTGTTGAGTTCCCGTGGGAGAGGGGAAAGCGATTGCTCAAACTGAATCTTGGTGAGTTGCATTCCATGCCAGAGAAGTTGCGTCGCTTAGCTTGTTGAAGGCTGTCACGAACTTGTGGCTGGAAAGGTTGGACCTTTTTAACCAATCTGGTTACATGAGATGAATGTGTGCAGAAGGAATATTTGCGCTTTGCTACAACCTTGTCGACCTGCTTCTGTTGGATAGAAGGTGCTTGGGGCGAGGTTGTAGCGGTTGCAGTGTCTTTTTGTTCCCCTTTTGAGCAGATTGTAAAGAAGATGAATTTTGTAGTATGAGATACTACCTTGCAGCTTTTTTTAGGTGGGGTAGTAGTTGGAACTACCTCTGGTATCCTGTAGAGATGACCCCCCAAAGTAACAATGATACTACGGGGTCGAGACTCATAAATAGCATGGCACTTCCACATATATGGTTGGCCCAAGAGATCATCACAGACATCCAGTGGGGCATCATCACATAATACCTCATCCTTGAAGGGATGGATTCCATATGACAATTGACACTGCTGGCTGACACGAAGATCTTGTCCTTAGCGAAGCCACCCAATGTTGTATCGCTGCAGGTGTGGTGTTGTCGACAATCCCAACTATTTGATGACCTCTACTAAGATGAGGTTCTTCTGGCTTCCGCTATCAACAATAAAATGCAACGGGGTCCCCTTCACCCACATATGTGAATGAAAAAGGTACTCCCCCTCTTCAGGAGCTGTTGGTTATTCTGGTTGAATTGCTGCGGTCGCGACAATAGCAGTGGGGTCTACGTCGATGATCTGTCTTTTCCCATTATTTTCAAAATCAGATTCTGAATCAGGGTTCGGCTCCTTGTCTTTGATCTCGACCACAAATGATTGTTTTGAGCGACAGTCATCGGTGTTGTGCCAGGGGCTTTTGTAGAAATCACACCATTTTCCGGTGTCCTTCCTTGTCTTCCCGTGTCCCTTCTTTTCCTCTGTCATGGACTGGTTTTCAAGAGACTGTTTATTAGGACTGTCTTTGTCATGCTTTGGTTGTTGTGGATTTGCAGACGCAAACTCCCGTTTGTTCTGGTGCTTAAATTTCTTCTTGATTTTAAGAGGATATCGATAGGCAGCACCGAGTGATGAGATGTCCAGAAAATTCATTTCAGTTTGGATGTATCTTTGTAGAGCCCAACGGTATTTTAGAAATAAATGTCGTTCAGAGTCTTTGATACCCGGCTTGGTGCGCAATGTATGGAAGGTATTGTTGAACTCTAGAACTGCTTGGCCCATCTCTTTCCGCAATGTGGTCCATCTCATGTACTGGTCCTCATAGCTGCCAACAGGGTAGTGTTGTTCCTTTACCGCATGCAAAAAAAAATCCGAAGTGGGCTCAGCCCCATATATTCCAGACTCCTCTATGGAACTCTGCTCCCAGTAAGTTTCACACCAATTTTTGACATGGGGGTGAGCCTTAAGGAGTATGAAGGTGATCTTTTCCTTGTCGGAAAAATTATGAATAGAGAAATAACCTTCTAGCAGATTTAACCATTTATCTAGGGCATCTGCATCTATTTGACCTTCAAATACAAGAATATCAAAATTAACATGTACCTTGAAAGGTGAGGTGCCTCCAAAGTGGCTGCTTGATGAAGATGTGCCTGATGCTATCGGGAGGCGTTGAAGGATGTGGGAAAAATTCTCCATCATTTCGTCCCTCTGTCGCATGAGAGCTTGCTCAAGCAACAGACTGATAGGATCGTCTGCTTCGTCATTTTTCTTTTCTTCCACCATTGAGGGTTTCTTGGGTGTGCTAGAGCGATTTTTCTAAAGAGAGACAAGCTCAAGACCCAACTTTCTATACTCGGACCTCGTCGGGGACATGCATTGAAAAACAATCAAGAGCAACCTGCTCTGATACCACTGATCAGGATTATTTTCGGCACGAAATGAGAGTGGAGATATAACACAGAAATATTCAGAGATATTGCAAGAGAGACAAAAATATAACAGAGATATAGTGGAAATATAACAAGAGTCATAGATATATAGTAATACATGATTTCTATTAATAAAATAAATGTACAGAGACTGTAAAAGTACAGAGTGAAAGACTCGCTAGAATGGTGGTAGCTTATCTCTGAGAAGAGATGTGACGGCTACTCGCATCCATGAGAAGATTATTAGGCTCTAAAGGCCTTTTTACAATAAGGAGGAATGCCAAAAACCCTAGACATCCAAAAAAGCTAACCCTAGGAGATGAAGTGCCAAAAGTCATGTGGGCCCCGTTTGAGTAAGTTGGTGCATCAACTTCCCAGGGTCATAACTTTTGCATACGATCTCTGTTTTAGGCATATGATAGTTTGTTGGAAAGCTCTATCCGAGAAATACAACTTTTGGGTGAGCAACATTGATGTACTCCTCATTTTCTCAAAAACCATCGTTTAGCGCCTCAAAATGGCCCCGGAAGTAGAAAAATGCTAAAAATAGTAAATTGCCAAAATTGCTAGAAATCTGTTTTGAGCCAGTTGGAGAAGGTGGGTGGCCACCGATATCCACCTGGATCAATCCTCCCTCCTTAGGAAGCAATGGTCTCCATTGCGTTGAGTTCCCGGGGGAGAGGGGAAAGCGATTGCTCAAACTGAATATTGGTCAGATGCATTTCTTGCCAGAGAAGTTGCGTCGCTTAGCTTGTTGAAGGCTGTCACGAACTTGTGGCTGGAAAGGTTGGACCTTTTTAACCAGTCTGGCTACATGAGATAAATGTGTGTAGAAGGAATCTTTGCGCTTTGTTGCAACCTTGTTGACCTACTTCTATTGGATAGAAGGTGCTTGGGGCTAGGCTGTAGTGGTTGCAGTGTCCTTTTCTTCCCCTTTTGAGCAGATTGTAAAGAAGATGAATTTTGTAGTATGAGATACTACCTTGCAGCACTGTTTAGTTGGGGCAGTAGTTGGAACTACCTCTGGTATCCTGTAGAGATGACCCCCCAAAGTAACAATGACACTACGGGGTCGAGACTCATAAATAGCATGGCACTTCCACATATATGGTTGGCCCAAGAGAACATCACAGACATCCAGTGGGGAAACATCACATAATACCTCATCCTTGAAGGGCGGGATGCCGTATGACAATCGACACTGCTGGTTGACACGAAGATATCATCCTTGGCGAAGCGACCCACTGCTGTATGGCTGCGGGTGTGGTGTTGTCGACAATCCCAACTGTTTGATGACCTCTGCTGAGATGAGGTTCTTCTAGCTTCCGCTATACACAATAAAATGCAACGGGGTTCTCTACACCCACATCTGTGAATGAAAAAGGTGCTCCCCCTCTTCAGGATCTGTTGGTTCTTCTGGTTGAATCATTGCGGTCGCGACAATAGCAGTGGGGTCTACGTCGATGATCTGTCTTTTCCCATTATTTTTAGAATCAGATTCTGAATCAGGGTTCGGCTCCTTGTCTTTGATCTCGAGAACCAATGATTTTTTTGAGCGACATTCATCAGTGTTGTGCCAGGGGATTTTGTGGAAATCACACCATTTTCAAGTGTCCTTCTTTGTCTTCCCGTGTCCCTTCTTTTCCTGTGTCTTGGACTGGTTTTCAGGAGACTATTTGTTAGGACTATCTTTGTCATGCTTTGGTTGTTACGGATTTGCAGACGCAAACTCCCGTTTGTTCTGGTGCTTAAATTTCTACTCGATTTTAACAACATATCGATAGGCAACACCGAGTGGTGAGATGTCCAGAAAATCCATTTCAGTTTGGATGTATCTTTGTAGAGCCCCACGGTATTTTCGAACCAAATGTCGTTTAGAGTCTTTGATACCCATCTTGGTGCACAAGGTATGGAAGGTATTGGTGAACTCTGGAACTGCTTGGCCCCTCTCTTGCAGCAGTGTGGTCCATTTCATGTACTGGTCCTCATAGCTGCCAAAACGGTAGTATTGTTCCTTTGCCGCATCCACAAAAAAATCCCAAGTGGGCTCGGCCCCATATATTCCATACTCCTCTGTGTAACTCTGCTCCCAGTAAGTTTCCCACCAATGTTTGACATGGGGGAGAGCCTTAAGGAGTGAGAAGGTGATCTTTTCCTTGTCGAAAAAATTATGAACAGAGAAATAACCTTCTAGCAGGTTTAACCATTTAGCTAGGGCATCTGCATCAATTTGACCTTCAAATACGGGAATATCAAAATTAACCTATACCTTGAAAGCCGAGGTGCCTCCAAAGTGGTCGCTTGATGAAGATGCACCTGATGTTATCGGGAGGCATTGAAGGATGTGGGAAAATTTCTCCATCATTTCGTCTCTCTATCGCGTGAGAGCTTGCTCAAGAAACAGACTGATAGGATCGTTTGCTCCATCTTTTTTTTTTTCTTCCGCCATTGAGGGTTTCTTGGGTGTGCGAGAGCGATTTTCCTCAATAGAGACAAGCTCGAGACCCAACTTGCTATACTCGGACCTCGTCTGGGACATGCACTAAAAAACGATCAAGACCAACCTGCTCTGATACCACTGATCCAGATTATTTTCGGCACGAAATGAGAGCGGAGATATAACACAGAAATATTTAGAGATGTTGCAAGAGAGACAACAATATAACAAAGATATAGCAGAAATATAACAAGAGTCCTAGATATACAGTAATACACAATTTCTATTAATGAAATAAATGTACAGAGACTGTAAAAGTACAGAGTGAAAGACTCGCTAGAATGGTTTTAGCTTATCATGAGAAGAGATGTGACGGCTACTCATATCCGTGAGAAGATGATTACAATGAGGCTCTAAAGGCCTTTTTACAATAAGGAGGAATTCCAAAAATGCTAGACATCCAAAAAACCTAACCCTAGGAGATGAAGCGCCAAAATTCATGTGGGCCCCGTTTGGCTAAGTTGGTGCATCAACTTCCCAAGGTCGTAACTTTTGCATACGCTCTCTGTTTTAGGCATATGATAGCTCATTGGAAAGATCTATCCGAGAAATACAACTTTTGGGTGAGCAACTTTGATTTGCTCCCCGTTTTCTCAAAAAACATCGTTTAGGGCCTCATAATGGCCCCGAAAGTTAAAAACTGCTAAAAATAGTAAATTGCCAAAATTGCTAGAAATTTGTTTTGAGCCAGTTGGAGAAGGTTGGTGGCCACCAATATCCACCTGGATCAATCCTCCCTCCTTAGGAAGAAATGGTCTCCATTGCGTTGAGTTCACGGGGGAGAGGGGAAAGCGATTGCTCAAACTGAATCTTGGTGAGCTACATTCCTTGACAGAGAAGTTGTGTCGCTTAGCTTGTTGAAGGTTGTCACGAACTTGTGGCTGGAAAGGTTGGACCTTTTTAACCAGTCTGGCTACATGAGATGAATGTGTGAAGAAGGAATCTTTGCGCTTTGTTGCAACCTTGTCGACTTGCTTCTGTTGGATAGAAGGTGCTTGGGGCGAGGCTGTAGCGGTTGCAGTTTCCTTTTGTTCCCCTTTTGAGTAGATTGTAAAGAATATGAATTTTGTAGTATGAGATACTACCTTGCAGCACTGTTTAGGTGGGGCAGTAGTTGGAACTACCTTTGGTATCCTGTAGAGATGACCCCCCAAAGTAACAATGATACTACGGGGTCGAGACTCATAAATAGCATGGCACTTCCACATATATGGTTGGCCCAAGAGAATATCACAGACATCCAGTGGGGCAACATCACATAATACCTCATCCTTGAAGGGATGGATGACGTATGACAATCGACACTGTTGGTCGACACAAATATCTCGTCCTTGGCGAAGCCACCCAATGCTGTATGGCTGTGGGTGTGGTGTTGTCGACAATCCCAACTGTTTGATGACCTCTGTTGAGATGAGGTTCTTCTGGCTTCCACTATCAACAATAAAATGCAACGGGGTCCCCTTCACCCACATCTGTGAATGAAAAAGGTGCCCCCCCTCTTCAGGATCTGTTGGTTCTTCTGGTTGAATTGTTGCGGTCGCGACAATAGCACTGGGGTCTGCGTCGATGATCTGTCTTTTCCCATTATTTTTAGAATTAGATTCTAAATCACAGTTCGGCTCCTTGTCTTTGATCTCAGCCACCAATGATTGTTTTGAGCGACATTCATTGGTGTTGTGCCAGGGGATTTTGTGGAAATCACACCATTTTTCGGTGTCCTTCTTTGTCTTCCTGTGTCCCTTCTTTTCCTGTGTCTTGGACTCGTTTTCAGGAGACTCTTTGTTAGGAATGTCTTTGTCATGCTTTGGTTGTTGAGGATTTTCAGACGCAAACTCCCCTTTGTTCTGGTGCTTAAATTTCTACTCGATTTTAACAGCATATCGATAGGCAGCACTGAGTGATGAGATGTCCAGAAAATCCATTACAGTTTGGATGTATCTTTGTAGAGCCCCACGGTATTTTAGAACCAAATGTCGTTCAGAGTCTTTGATACCCAGCTTGGTGCTCAAGGTGTGGAAGGTATTGGTGAACTCCGGAACTACTTGGCCCCTCTCTTGCCGCAGTGTGGTCCATCTCATGTACTGGTCCTCATAGATGCCAATAGGGTAGTACTGTTCCTTTACCGCATCCACAAAAAAATCCCAAGTGGGTTGGGCCCCATATATTTCATACTCCTCTGTGGAACTCTACTCCCAATAAGTTTCCCACCAATGTTTGACATGGGGGAGAGCCTTAAGGAGTGCGAAGGTGATCTTTTCCTTGTCGGAAAAATTATGAACAGAGAAATAACCTTCTAGCAGATTTAACCACTTATCTAGGGCATCTACATCTATTTGACCTTCAAATATGGGAATATCAAAATTAACCTGTACCTTGAAAGGTGAGGTGCCTCCAAAGTGGCCGCTTGATGAAGATGCGCCTGATGCTATCGAGAGGCGTTGAAGGATGATTACAATGAGGCTCTAAAGGCCTTTTCACAATAAGGAGGAATGCCAAAAACCCTAGACATCCAAAAAACCTAACCCTAGGAGATGAAGCGCCAAAAGTAATGTGGGCCCCGTTTGGGTAAGTTGGTGCATCAACTTCCCAGGGTCGTAACTTTTGCATACGATCTCCGTTTTAGGCATATGATAGCTCGTTGGAAAGATCTATCCGAGAACTACAACTTTGGCATGAGAAATATTGATTTGCTCCCCGTTTTCTCAAAAACCATCGTTTAGGGCCTCAAAATGGCCTTGTAAGTTAAAAACTGCTAAAAATAGTAAATTGCCAAAATTGTTAGAAATTTGTTTTGAGGCAGTTGGAGAAGATGGGTGGCCATCGATATCCACCTAGATCAATCCTCCCTCCTTAGGAAGAAATGGTCTCCATTGCGTTGAGTTCCCGGGGGAGAGGGGAAAGCGATTGCTCAAACTGAATCTTAGTGAGTTGCATTCCTTGCCAAAGAAGTTGTGTCGCTTAGCTTGTTGAAGGCTATCACGAACTTGTGGCTGGAAAGGTTGGACCTTTTTAACCAATCTGGCTACATGAGATTAATGTGTGCAGAAGGAATCTTTGCGCTTTGCTGCAACCTTGTCGACCTGCTTTTATTGGATAGAAGGTGCTTGGGGCGAGGTTGTAGCGGTTGCAGTGTCCTTTTGTTCCCCTTTTGAGCAGATTGTAAAACAGATGAATTTTGTAGTATGATATACTACCTTGCAGCACTATTTAGGTGGGGCAGTAGTTGGAACTACCTCTGGTATCCTTTAGAGATGACCCCCCAAAGTAACAATGACACTACGTGGTCGAGACTCATAAATAGCATGGCACTTCCACATATATGGTTGGCCCAAGAGAACATTACAGACATCCAGTGGGGAAAAATCACATAATACCTCATCCTTGAAGGGCTGGATGCCGTATGACAATCGACACTACTGGCTGACACGAAGATCTCGTCCTTGGCGAAGCCACCCAATGTTGTATGGCTACGAGTGTGGTGTTGTCGACAATCCCAACTGTTTGATGACCTCTACTAAGATGAGGTTATTTTGGCTTCCGCTATCAACAATAAAATGCAACGGGGTCCCCTTCACCCACATCTGTGAATGAAAAAGTTGCTCCCCCTCTTCAGGATCTGTTGGTTCTTCTGGTTGAATTGATGTGGTCACGACAATAGCAGTGGGGTCTGCGTCGATGATCTGTCTTTTCCCATTATATTTAGAATCAGATTCTGAATCAGGGTTCGACTCCTTGTCTTTGATCTTGGCCACCAATGATTGTTTTGAGCGACATTCATCGGTGTTGTGCCAGGGGATTTTTTGGAAATCACACCATTTTCCAGTGTCCTTCTTTGTCTTCCCGTGTCCCTTCTTTTCCCGTGTCTTGGACTGGTTTTCAGGAGACTGTTTGTTAGGACTGTGTTTGTCATCCTTTGGTTGTTACGGATTTGCAGATGCAAACTCCCATTTGTTCTGGTGCTTAAATTTCTGCTCGATTTTTAACAACATATCGATAGGCAGCACCGAGTGATGAGATGTCCAAAAAATCCATTTCAGTTTGTATGTATCTTTCTAGAGCCCCACGGTATTTTAGAACCAAATTTCGTTCAGAGTCTTTGATACCTAGCTTGGTGCACAAGGTATGGAAGGTATTGGTGAACTCCGAAACTACTTGGCCCCTCTCTTGCTATAGTGTGGTCAATCTCATGTACTGGTCCTCATAGCTGCCAACAGGGTAGTACTGTTCCTTTACCGCATCCACAAAAAAATCCCAAGTGGGCTTGGCCCCATATATTCCAGACTCCTCTATGGAACTATGCTCCCAGTAAGTTTCCCACCAATTTTTGACATGGGGGAGAGCCTTAAGGAGTGCGAAGGTGATCTTTTCCTTGTCGGAAAAATTATGAACAGAGAAATAACCTTCTAGCAGATTTAACCATTTATCTAGGGCATCTGCATCTATTTGACCTTCAAATACGGGAATATCAAAATTAACCTGTAACTTGAAAGGCGAGGTGCCTCCAAAGTGGCTGCTTGATGAAGATGTGCCTGATGCTATCGGGAGGCGTTGAAGGATGTGGTAAAAATTCTCCATCATTTCATCCCGTTGTCGCGTGAGAGCTTGCTCAAGCAACAGACTGATAGGATCGTCTGCTCCGTCGTTTTTCTTTTCTTCCACCATTGAGGGTTTCTTGGGTGTGCGAGAGCGATTTTCCTTAAGAGAGACAAGATCGAGACCCAACTTGCTATACTCGGACCTCGTCGGGGACATGCACTGAAAAACGATCAAGAGCAACCTGCTCTGATACCACTGATCTGGATTATTTTCGGCACGAAATGAGAGCGGAGATATAACACAGAAATATTCAGAGATATTGCAAGAGAGACAACAATATAACAGAGATATAGCGGAAATATAACAAGATTCATAGATATACATTAATACATGATTTCTATTAATGAAATAAATGTACAGAGACTGTAAAAGTACAGAGTGAAAGACTCGCTAGAATGGTGGTAGCTTATCTCTGAGAAGAGATGTGACGGCTACTCGCATCGATGAGAAGATGATTACAATGAGGCTCTAAAGGCCTTTTTACAATAAGGAGGAATTCCAAAAACCCTAGACATCCAAAAAAACTAACCCTAGGAGATGAAGCGCCAAAATTCATGTGGGCCCCGTTTGGGTAAGTTGGTGCATCAAATTCCCAAGGTCGTAACTTTTGCATACGATCTCCGTTTTAGGCATATGATAGCTCGTTTGAAAGATCTATCTAAGAACTACAACTTTTCGATCAGAAACATTGGTATGCTCCCCGTTTTTTCAAAAAGCATCGTTTAGGGCCTCAAAATGGCCCCGGAAGTTAAAAACTGCTAAAAATAGTAAATTTCCAAAATTGCTAGAAATCTGTTTGGAGCCAGTTGGAGAAGGTGGGTGGCCACCGATAATCACCTGGATCAATCCTCCCTCCTTAGGAAGCAATGGTATCCATTGCGTTGATTTCTCGGGGGAGAGGGGAAAGCGATTGCTCAAAATGAATCTTGGTGAGTTGCATTCCTTACCAGAGAAGTTGCGTCGCTCAACTTGTTGAAGGTTTTCACGAACTTGTGGCTGGAAAGGTTGGACCTTTTTAACCATTATGGCTACATGAGATGAATGTGTGTAGAAGGAATCTTTGCACTTTGATGTAACCTTGTCAACCTGCTTTTGTTTGATAGAAGGTGCTTGGGGCAAGGCTGTAGCGGTTGCAGTGTCCTTTTGTTCCCCTTTTGAGCAGATTGTAAAGAAGATAAATTTTGTAGTATGAGATACTACCTTGCAGCACTGTTTAGGTGGGGCAATAGTTGGAACTACCTCTGGTATCTTGTAGAGATGACCCCCCAAAGTAACAATGACACTACGGGGTCGAGACTCATAAATAGCATGGCACTTCCACATATATGGTTGGCCCAAGATAACATCACAGACATCCAGTGGAGCAACATCACATAATACCTCATCCTTGAAGTGTTGGATGCTGTATGACAATCGACACTGCTGGCTGACACGAAGATCTCGTCCTTGGCGAAGCCACCCAATGTTGTATGGTTGCAGGTGTGGTGTTGTCGACAATCCCAACTGTTTGATGACCTCTGCTGAGATGAGGTTCTTCTGGCTTCCGCTATCAACAATAAAATGCAACGGGGTCCCCTTCACCCACATCTATGAATAAAAAAGGTGCTCCCCCTCTTCAGGATCTGTTGGTTCTTCTGGTTGAAATGCTGCGGTCGCGACAATAGCATTGGGGTCTGCGTCGATGATCTATCTTTTCCCATTATTTTCAGAATCAGATAAAGAATCAGGGTTCGGCTCCTTGTCTTTGATCTCGGCCACCAATGATTGTTTTGAGCAACATTCATCGGTGTTGTGCCAGAGGATTTTGTGGAAATCACACCATTTTCCGGTGTCCATCTTTGTCTTCCTCTGTCCCTTCTTTTCCTGTGTCTTGGAATAGTTTTTAGGAGACTGTTTGTTAGGACTGTCTTTGTCATGCTTTGGTTGTTTTGGATTTGCAGACTCAAACTCCCTTTTGTTCTGGTGCTTAAATTTCTGCTCGATTTTAACAACACATCGATAGGCAACACCGAGTGATGAGATGTCCATAAAATCCATTTCATTTTGGATGTATCTTTGTAGAGCCCCACGGTATTTTAGAACCAAATGTTGTTCAGAGTCTTTGATACCCAGCTTGGTGCGCAAGGTATGAAAGGTATTGGTGAACTTTGGAACTACTTGTCCCCTCTCTTGCCACAGTGTTGACCATCTCATGTATTGGTCCTCATAGCTGCCAACAGGGTAGTACTGTTCCTTTACCGCATCCACAAAAAAATCCCAAGTGTGCTGGGCCCCATATATTCCAGACTCCTCTGTGGAACTCTACTCCCAGTAAGTTTCCCACCAATGTTTGACATGGGGGAGAGCCTTAAGGAGTGTGAAGGTGATATTTTCCTTGTCGGAAAAATTATGAACAGAGAAATAACCTTCTAACATATTTAACCATTTATCTAGGGCATCTGCATCTATTTGACCTTCAAATATGGGAAAATCAAAATTAACCTGTACCTTGAAAGGAAAGGTGCCTCCAAAGTGGTCGCTTGATAAAGATGCGCCTAATGCTATCGGGAGGTGTTGATAGATGTGGGAAAAATTCTCCATCATTTCGTCCCTCTGTCGCGTGAGAACTTGCTCAAGCAACAGACTGATAGGATCGTCTTCTGTGTCATTTTTCTTTTCTTCCACCATTGAGGGTTTATTGGGTGTGCGAGAGCGATTGTCCTCAAGAGAGACAATCTCGAGACCCATCTTGCTATACTCGGACCTTGTCGGGGACATGCACTGAAAAATGATCAAGAGCAACCTGCTCTGATACCACTAATCTGCATTATTTTCGGCACGAAATGATAGCAGAGATATAACACAGAAATATTCAGAGATATTGCAAGAGAGACAACAATATAACAGAGATATAGCGGAAATATAACAAGAGTCATAGATATATAGTAATACACAATTTCTATTAATGAAATAAATGTACAAAGACTGTAAAAGTACAGAGTGAAAGACTCGCTAGAATGGTGGTAGCTTATCTCTGTGAAGAGATGTGACGGCTACTCGCATCCGTGAGAAGATGATTACAATGAGGCTCTAAAGGCCTTTTTACAATAAGGAGGAATGCCAAAAACCCTAGACATCCAAAAAAACTAACCCTAGGAGATGAAGCACCAAAAGTCATGTGGGCCCCGTTTGGGTAAGTTGGTGCATCAACTTCCCAGGGTCGTAACTTTTGCATACGATCTCCATTTTAGGCATATGATATCTCGTTGGAAATATCTATCCGAGAATTACAACTCTTTGGTGAGAAAAAATGATGTATGATTCATGTTGCTCCCCGTTTTCTCAAAAAACATCGTTTAGGGCCTCAAAATGGCCCCGAAAGTTAAAAACTGCTAAAAATAGTAAATTGCCAAAATTGCTAGAAATATGTTTTGAGACAGTTGGAGAAGGTGGGTGGCCACCAATATCCACCTGGATCAACCTATCCCTATCCCAATTTCTAAGAATATTGTTAGCTCGATTGTGGGAAAATTTCTCTTTGGGGCTTCCCAACCCACCTACTATCTAAAATGTGGGGGCCATATGGCTTAACCTTTGCTCCCATGAATTAACTCTTAGTGGGATCATTATGTTAAAGACTCTTAGAAACAAAATGATAGAACCTTAAATGAGTGTTCCTTTCCCCAATTGCATAATGTACCTCTCCAAATGCTTTTTGTTTCCTTGAGATCTTGAGAGAAGATGAGGCTATGAATTTTCATGTTGAAAGTTTGTAATGAATATAGTATCATGGAATCTTCCAGACCTTATAGTCCTTGCCACAAATCCATGGTTTGGAGAACACATGAAATTGTTCCAAGTTAGATGTTTTATGTTTGCAAGAAGTTAAAGTAGTTGGTTTAATTTTGTAAGTCACTCTTTGGC
>ML779278.1:725531-764427 GCA_009831015.1 Picea engelmannii | reverse complement strand
GTCTTAACAAGTAATTGTCTTACCTACACCATACCAAACATTAAGTTGTCAATTTTTTATATTTTGGCTACTCCTTTCAATTATGATATGTTTATTTACAGTGACCTACATCTTTATAATAAGGTCAACATCTTTATAATAAGGCGATCATATGTGTAAAGGATCAACATCATGACGACATAGATAGCATCTTTATAATAAGGTCATATGTGTACAAATCTTTTCTTTATATATACACCTAACATAAGTTTAGGGTTAGTGTTTATGTATCTTATTAGTCCCTACTAAAGCAGGGAATATATCAATCAATTACTATCATTTCACCGATTAGGGTTGAGTTTCAAGAGCAATTCCATATCTGTATCAATGAAAAGAGAGAGAGATTATATCTAAAATTGAAGGGAAAAGGGTATGTGGATTCCATAAACCTAGAATATTATGGAATCCACAAACCCTTTTCCATAAAATATACTAACTATATCCAAAAACCAAAGACATGAAATATGGTATAACTACACATATTATATAAATATATTATCAAGGAAAAAATAAGCTAAATGCAATTTGGACATTTGAAAAAAAAATTACAAGTTAAATGAATACATCAATAAAAACTAACATACTAACCTTGCAAGTTCAAAATCTGAGCTATGTAGATCGAGAATTGGATTTGTTCAACCGGTGGGTGACAGAAAAAATAAAAAGCTCAAACAAAAGCCAAGAAAAGTGTTGCAACTATAGCAATTGTGTCGCAAAGTCTCTTAAAGTCACGCATATATAGATAAAATAGTCAACTAGCTGTTAACACCGACCAATGAGATAGACAAAATTTTCATTGCTATTGCCACGAAAGTTTGTCGCTATAGCGACGAAAATCCCGACTAGGTTAAATTAAGATTTTCATCGATATTGCGACGAACTTTCATGGCAATAGAGACGAAAATCCCGCCCCGTTTAAAAAAAAATATGAAACTAGTGGAAGCGTGGAAAATTTTCGTGGAATAATTTGCCCATATGTAGTAGTGTGCCCAACAATATGGTTTCTTCCATCCTTTTTGTCATATAATTTTTCATTTATTGCTTCAATCACACATGATTGGTAGATATTATGATGCTTTGTAGAAGTTACTTTTACTTGAATAAAAGGGGGAATGTAATAACAAAATCTTGGATTTTCATGTAATTGCATTAGTTGAAGGAGGACATGTATACATGTGTACTTCACATGCTAATAGAGATTCTAATGTTTTATAGAAGTTACTTTACTTTAATGAAGAGATAAACTGTAACAAAACTCGTCGTTACGACAACAAGCCTCGCATAACATGTACACATTTTTTTCTTTTATGTAGGAAAATAATAACAAAAAACCACTCAACCATCGCAACTCGATGACGAGCACAATGCATGCAATCACGCAACACATAACATAATGACCTATCGCACTAGCACATCAAGAAGTTGAAGCAACAATGAACAATCAATCAACAAGGAATAAAAATGGCTAAGCTTAGAAGACAACATCAAGATCATCCAGACGCAATCAACATCTAATATTGACACGGTAACATAAACCTTCACTCCGAGCGAGAAACAATCGCAATCATTTTTCACAATACAATTCCATTTCAACAAACTAGAAAGTCAACATCCTCATCATCATCAGGATGCACATCACCCCAAGCCAGGGTAACATCAACACCTATCGATCAATGCGTGCAATGATCCAGTCATAAGGAAGCATGCAACCACATTGCGACGAGTGCGATAGTAACTAAGGCGAAAACAAAACAATTCTAAACCTTCAAGCATGACACAAATCCAATGCGCCAAAAGTCCTAACTTACTATCAACATTATATGAAAACTATAAACAACCACTCAACCACAAGCTAAAACACGACGCAGGGTGACTACTTTCAATACGCCTTTAATTGGCGCAATTATCTGGAAGTAATCATTAACATTTTTACCAACATAAATATTAATTCAAGCACAAGATAACCCTTCACCATCTAATCAAAGCGTATAAAAACCTTCCAGTAACGTTTAAACCTTTCCATTTCGAAGAGGTTTCATTAATCAAAAAAAGTTAGCTACACTTCCCTTACCCTCCTAGCTCAATTAAACAAGGAACCTATAAACCTTAAAAGATACAACTTTTAGCTAAGTTACAATTTACTAACAAAAAGACTAAACAATCACAATAAGGATTTCATTCTTAAATCAAGGAATAAACTTTTCTATCCCCTATTTAAAAATGCAACCTTTCAACATTGTAAGGAATGAAGTATCACACAACTAATGAAATATTATTTAACCTTGAGAAATATAAGGAATGAAGTATCACACAATTAATAAATTATTATTTAGCCTTAAGAACTTATTTCTCAACATAAAACCATGCTTCTTTATTATTAAAAATCATCATTTATTACCATGCTTTCTTAAAATCTTCATTTATTAAAATAACCATTTATTACCATGCTTTATTAAAAATCATCATTTATTAAAAACATCATTTATTACCACGCTTTCTTAAAATCATCATTTATTAAAATCACCATTTATTACCATGCTTTATTAAAAATCATCATTTATTAAAAACATCATTATTTACCATGCTTTATTAAAAATCATCCTTTATTAGAAACAACATTTATTACAGTTCTTTAGTACAATCATCATTTAATAAAAGCAATATTAAAAGAAATTAAAAACTAAGATGCCACTCACAAGCTCCTACAATAATAAGGTTTTCCAATCGTCAACTATAAAAGGGATTTAAAATCACACGGCCATCCCTCCTGTTCCCATTTTAGTGTGTCGTTAAAACAAATAGCCCACAAAATTTTAGTGTGCGTTAAGCTAAAACAAATAGCCAACAATTAAAAAGAAAATGGAACCGCCACTGGCCAGACTCGTGACTAATAACATGTTGCTCCCTTCTAAACGATCTCAGAACCATTAAAGGCAAATAAATAAAAAGAGGGACCTAGCACTTGCCATGCACCCAGCCCCAGATGTAAACAAACTCGCCACTTGCTATCCCAACCAAAATTTAAACTGGGCTGAACAATATTCGCTACTAAATATAACCAATGCCAATGCGCAGACTCTGTCAAATTTCCTTATCACTATTGTGTATACCCGCAACCATAATAGTTGTTGTGTGGAGTCATAATTGTAATTAAAATTGCCTCCAAGGATAGGAAGACACAAGGTCTACAAGAAACGTTCTTCGATATGTTTATCAGTCATAAAATACAGTTTTCATGGTCCGTAGTGGATTATGCCTTGGCCCCAACAAAAGGTCTAATTCTATAAATGAAAACATAAATTATAAGTTTTGAAAGTATCTGGCCAAGCAAACTTAGTGTCTGGGCCAAACCTGCCCATCGATCAATCAATATCGTCAGGAAATAACATTGCTTGGTAAAAATCTTGACTGTTCACGCATATCTTTATTGTTTGTTGTCCCATCTATCTATGTTTTTCTTGCTCACGGAGCAACAGATCTACCTACCTTATTTAATTACCTAAGCCATGATCAGCCATCTACCAACACATAAATTCTTCGGCCAAAATGAGAGGATAGGTGTAGTTGGGGATAACTTTGGTTAGGGTACCGCTCATATCAGGTAAGATTTCAGCTTAAAACCGCGAGCTAGCACAACGCGCAAGGCGAGCCTCGAGTTACAAGGGAGGAAATCCCACTAGAATTTGATAGAAGGAAACAGGAGGAATACACAAGGGTAAGGGAGCGAAGGTTACACCTACCGCACAACCCAACAGAACACAGAAAATTATTCTCAGGTGAATCAAAAGTGAAGGGCGGAGACTCAATGCAGCAACCCTGCTGACCCAAAAAGGAAACTCTCGTCAAACAAGTTCAAGTCAAATCCCTGATAAGGTATATAGAATCCCACTACAAGTAGAGATTCTCATTACCTAAAGGGTCACCCTATAAAAGCTAAAGCTCAAGCCCCATAGAAGGCAGAAGACCAGGTTCATAACGTTTAAGAAATCAACCAAGGGAGCGCGCAGGGGCAAGGCCAAGCGCAAGAGATCTCGGTTAGGAGGGAGCTACCTTTTTAAACTAAGGCGAAGAGAGAAGCTACAACAACTAAGTTGGCATGGGAACAAGGGAGGGAATGTAAATTCTAAGGACTTTTAACACATATCTACTCAATGGCTATCATAAAATTTCCTCCGAAATTTATCTTTAATAAATCATTGCAACCAAATCTAAATTTCTAAGCTAGAATAAAATTTATCTAAATTTCTCTTTGCAACTGTTGTCCAAAAATCAATTCAACATTCGCCATTAGAGATATTCATATACAGAAATTTAACTACCTTTCAACCATTTACACATTATATGGATGCATGTACAAGAAATTTAACTACTATTCAATAAAAAATATACACATGCGTATCATAGCCAAATGCGAAGAATCGGAAGTGATTGTCCCGCGCGTGTGCTCCATTCAACTCCTGCTTTCCAACTGTTGAGACCTCATCAGTACCTCTCAACCAACGCTAGGGGAACTCTTCTCCCCCTTGAGCCCCCCGAGCCACAAAGGGGCCACACACACAATACCAGAGAATGCTAGCTCTCATCTCGCCTCGCAAGGTCGAGCTACCACTCGTTACCTAAGTTGGGTATCCCAAATCCCACAAGAGAAATTCAGTCAAGATAAAATTTCGGAAGCGTAACCTTACGCAAGCCAGACGTGATCCATACTCCTCCCTCGCCATCCTTTTTATAGATTTTTCTTAGTGATTAGTTTCTCAAACCCTCATTAGATTCTTTTTATTAAATTTAATTAGGACAAACCTCCCCCGTACACATGTCACCCGATTCTTTAGTTACACCAGAAAATCAATTTATTAATTAATTAAATTTTCCTATTTCCCTCACCCACCTATAAGCGTTCCTAAAAATGCTCATTGGTGTCCCTTTATTCCCTTACATTTAATAAATGACTTACGCCTTACTTAAAGCCTAGTTGAGTTCACAAATAGAAAGTTCCAAAGGCTAGATTCCCTACTAAGTTAGACATTCCCCTTTTTCTTTAAGTTTCCCCTTTTCTTTAAGTTTCCCCTTTTTATTTTTAACTAAGTTTAGAATTAGCAAGACAAAAACAACCATTTACCCTTTTAATAATTTAATGCTCCATTATAGTTTTTAATTTAATAAATAATGCTTGAATTTTCTTTACCCCCTTCTTGTTACATGTCTATTTAGTTTTTCTTTGTTCACATGTTCTACTTAGACCTAGGTTTTAATTTCACTAGGTTGGGTGACAGTTTTTACCGGAACAATTAGTTATTAAACTTTACTCATACCATCATCTGTTTTAAGGTCGACCAGGTCCTAAGGAGGCATAGTTTTCTAGGTACTAGGTTTATTAACTTACCCGAGTTAAAACCGCAACGTACCCTTCAAGACGCACTATGTGCTCCAAGGGTGCCACTTGCTTGCATTCCTATTTTATTTGTGCGATGTGCCCTTTAAGATGCACTATGTGCTCCAAGGGTGCCACTCACCTGCATTCCTATTTTATTTGCGCGACGCGCCCTTCAAGACTCACTACGTGCTCCAAGAGTGCCACTCGGCTCTTGACTGAATTTGGTAGATGTCAAATCCCTGGAGTCAATACTTCGTCAGGTGATCTTGTGGGAGACTAAGGGCCTCTAAAGAATCAGTACCCTACCTTATTTCGCGCCCCTTACAATCATCGTGAGTGACTGTCACAGTCTTCCCTCACAACATCATGGATCTCTCGAACTAGGTAATCGTTAACCTATAGTTCGATCCATGGAGGGAGTACTAGTAGGCTACAACAGGGATGTTGTTGCCACACCTCTCCCTCAACGTCTCTGGTTGTCGTGCGTGACCCCTTTACTCCAAATGTGAGTCTGGTTGGCAAGCTATCATCAGCTGCATCCATCAATGAAACATGTCAACTATAACAATCAACATCATAATATCTAGTCATACATCACATCTGTAATATCAAAGACAGTCAAACCATAACCGTCCACTCCTTGACTTGATATGGAGTCCAAGAAGATCCATCGACGCCATCGGCATCCTCTAACATCCAGAGTTTTGTACACTCAGGAGAACCCAGTCAATAGCACCTGTCGATGTAAATACACCAAAAATAACATATCATCAGATCCACAATATCTCATAATGATAATCAAAATAGTCAATCGTATAATGAACCGGATCACTTGCACGCAAGTGTCCTCAAGGAATAATTCCGCTCAGTGCGCGCAAGAGAGGGATGTTACATACACCCCCTCTTCTTTTAAACTTCGTCCTAAAGTTTTCACAATATGTAAGTGCTGAAATAAAGTGTATCACAATATCATATGTCTAGCTATCAAACAAAAATGGGAACTGTTGACGCATATCATATGCGTCCTCCCAGGTCATCGAGTGCGGACTATAGTTGTCCCACTGGACCTTGACCTGATCTACTATTCAACATCGTAGTTTTCAAATGTGATGGCTTCGGATGCAGATTGGCTCTGTCGTGAGTGCACCCTCTTCCGATACCGGCAAGGAACTCATGTCAATAACATGTGTAGGATCACTAACATAATGTCTCAAAATAGATACGTGAAAAACATCGTGCATACACCTCAAAGAATCAGGCAAGGCTAGTCGATAGGCCACGGGCCCCCTATTTTCCACAATCTCAAAGGGTCCCACAAACCTAGGAGACAGTTTAGCACCCCTTCCAAACTTGATCGAACTCTTATGCGGTTTCACTCGCAAGAATACTCGATCGCCAACTTCATTACTATGGTCGACACGATGCACATTGGAATAAATCTTCGGTCGATCCTGCGCTTTCTTTATCCTTTGTCTTATGGTTTGAATTTGGTATTCCATTTCTTGGATCGCTTCTGGTCCCACCAGGACCCTATCCTCAAGCCGATCCCAACTCAAAGGCATCTCACACGGAGGGCAACATCTTAATGGTGCTTTAATAATTGTTCTTATATGCAAATTATACCAGTGGAAATAATTATTCATGATGCTTCTATTGGTACATCACGTACACTACTCTATGAGCCTCGTTTAGTATCAAACTCCTCAACTCGTCGTTGGGCGGTACGTAAATTCAATTTTTAAATCTCAATAATCCGTCGTTGTCCAACGTAAATCCCTCAAATTTTGGTTCCATCATTGTGTTTTGTCCGATAAAATCCTTGACCTCTTTGTACCAATCATCATCGCGTGTAAATTTAGAATCTTTTCACGTAGATTCGTCTGAAGAGGCATCACCAAAAATATGTGTGGTCTCCGACTCAATGCATCAACCACTCTGTTCACTCTTCCTTTTATGTAAGTAATCTTGAAATCGTACTCACTAATAAATTTCGACCAACACCTTTGTCGTGTGTTCAAGTCGCTTTGCATAAAGATGTGTTGTAAACCACAATGGTTCATTTTTAGTTCAATTTTTTGTCCAATAATGTAGTGTCTCCATACTCTCAACATATAAACAATGGCTAACAACTCCAAATCATGTGTCGCATAGTTCTCCTCATGCCTTCTCAACCTTCTCGAGATGTAAGCGATCACTCGACTGTATTGCATCAAGACTCTGCCTAAGCCTTCCTTGGATGCGTCAGTGCATACCAAGAAATCCTCCTCCATGTCAGGGACCTTTAGTATCGGTGTTGTCATCAACTGTAACACACCCATGATGGGGCAAAGAAAAAAATAGAAAAAAAATTGTCCTCCTTACAGGAGCAAATCCTCTTTCTCTCTACGAGTTCTAATTTGAAGAGTCTACGAATCAGCCCGAGCCTCCGGTCAAGATTCTCCGAGTCTAAATCAAACAAGACTTTGAGACTATGATAGTCTCACCTCTAAATCAGACACAGACCCTTCCGGCCTTTTTTGTAGGTCTTATGATACCTGTGACCTTCTCCTTTGCGCTTCAGCGGAGTCTCGGAGTTGGTTTTAGACCCTTTTCTCTTGGCCTCTCCTCGGACGTGACCTTGGTGATGACCACGCGATTGTGGACGCGGCCACAAGCGGTTTGGGGTCAAACTACTTTTGGGCCCACAATCCTCCTCAAGTCTCCATGTGTCCTCCTGACGAAACCACGGTTTAAATTGTGGCCTGCCCTCAATATTTTAAACTTCGCACAACTCATGTCCCCGCAATGCTATGGGATCGTCGATCTCACAATCTTGAAGATACTGTCTGAATCGACGGTTCAGATCTGTGCCTTTAAAATACACATACCATATATGTCCCTCCTAGATCAACGACTATGATCCCTTTGCAATTCTAGATTTCGGGGTTTTGAAATATCAAACCCTGCTTCTTCTGTACTTCAAACTTCCAGAGTTGACGATCTGTAGACACATGTCCTTCTCAATCAACAGTCTTGCTTCCACTTCGGGAGTTTAACCATTTAACCCAAATCAACGGTCCTCCAACCCTCTTCTTGATCGACGGTCGAGATCTCCTTCGGGTTTCAGACTTCTAAGATCTTAAGTCTCAAACCTTCTCCCCAATGAATTTTATCCGAAGGCTACAATCCTCCGACGTGTGTCCTCCTGATCTGGCGATCGATGATTACTTTGGGTCCTCACTCGAAGCTCACATATTTGCGCCACATGTCCTCTAAATCTAATGGCTATGAATCACTTTAGGACTTTACCCAGAGTTCACGTATTTGCACCACGTGTCCTTTGAATCCGACAGTTATGAATGACTTCGAGACTTTACCCAGAGTTCACGGATTTGCACCACGTGTCCTCCAAATCCAATGACTATGAATCACTTTGGGACTTTGGGCCTTCAGGGTTCAGACTCTCAGTTCCCCAACTAAAAACCCCACTATAATATTCTCGGAGCCCTCGATCTGTTGACAAGTGTCCCCATGCGAATAGATGGCTCACGGATCTTCGGCTCTTCGAGATTCGGGAATCTCATGTTTCAAACTTGCCTCCTCCTAGACTCACGGTATCTGACAGTCCAGATCCACTCTGGTGATCCGACACTTGAATTTTACCCCAAACAATATGACGGTTCAGATCTCTTCCTGCGATCGGACGACTGAGATTCTACTTCGGGTTTTCAGCTCTTCAGGCTTTGGAAATCTCAAGTCTCAAACTTGCCTCCTCTTGAACAGATTCCTCTGGAGTCCACAATATGTCACCACATGCCCCTCTGGATTGGGAAATCTAGATTCACTTTGGGGTTAACGAATTTCAACTTTTAACCAAAAACCCTCAAACAGATTTCTCTGGAGTCCACGATCCGTCGCCACATGTCCCTCTTGACAATGGACGGTCCCAAACTACTTCAGGACTTCGAAACTTTGGTAAGTCCTCTTCTCCTACGTGTGCAAGGTACTAAGGTTCATGTACCTTGTTTAGATCAGACGGATTTCGAGCCTCTGTGGGGTGATCCAACGACCATTTTCGCTCCTCCTCCTAGGCTTATGACTTACTCTTACTTAGAAGGTTTTCGATGTGCTCAAAGGATTTGACCTTTTTATCCTCCTTCAAGCCCCTCTCCTGGATTTCATTTGCGCTCCTGAAAGTGCTAGCTCTTCTAATCTTGATCTCTTTGAAGGTTTTCACCATCCCACATGCTCCTTATGTTTCAGAGATCACCTCAAACTTAGATCGAAGGTCAACGATGATCGACGATTCATAGGAATTGCGGGGCCCCAACATGCAGGTTCTTTACCAGGGAGTTTGACCTCCACAACATGGAAATTGCTCACTCGATTCTAGTCTAACCGGGATCATTGATCCTCCAGCCCATCGAGATCAACAACAAGGGTGAATTGCAGGCCGCAAACTAGCGCGCTCACTATTTTCACCTTTGCGCTCCACAATGATTCCCCACTCGCGATCTCCGTTCATAGATCAACGATTCATATCAATTGTGGGGTCTAACTTGACCTTCATACAACTTGACATCTTAGAGCCTCGAGCTCCAAAGTTCCTAGACCCAGGTTACATGGATCTTCGTAAAACTCTGGGGCTATGATCCCTGCTCTTAGTCGGGTTTTTGGTTAAGGGAATAAGCACAATTTCAGAGTCTCATAGACTATTGGTCTGAAGGGAGCACCTTCCCAAATCACAGAGCCTTAATCTCTTAATAAAGGCAAGGTAACTTGTGCGGTTACCAAATCGGTAAATATGCCCAGAGGCTTTCTCCGACTTCGGAACGACGATGTAAATCCCTGGGGAAACCACCTTCGAGTGATTAAACTAGGGGGTATGGAAATTCAAGCAGAATTATAGGTTCTCAAGGAAACAAACGCATACCCATAACTTAATCATTTAATACAGAGAAAGAAGCCTTTATAGACATGTAAATACTCGCATGCATCCATTATTTACAATTCAAAACATAAGGCAAGAAAACACTTATCAGAACCATAGAGTGCGATGAAATTGATGAAAGGGGTGCTCATTTACACCCAACCATAGGCTTATTCACTCCCAATGGATTTATCACTAGCCACCCTCAAGCTTAAGCCACGATGCTTTGAGATTTAATCTCTTACTTCTAACTCAATGGAAGTTAGGGATGAAGGTTACTCTCCTTCTCCCAATACCGAAAATATATGAGGATTAAGGTTACTCTCCTTATCCTGGTTCAATCTCTATTTTCTGTGATTAGAACTCACTGTTCCTCCTTCAGTCCTTCCTCGTACCCGATATTTTCTTCTCTCATCTCTACATTTTTTATGCAGACCCCCAACCCTCAGGCCGAGATCTGCACAGGATCGATCTTCTTCGAATCCATAGAAATGAATTAGTTCTTTCGGGCCCTCACTGGAACCCCACGAATTCAATCCACAGGTCCTTCTCGAAAACTCCACCGGCACAGGAAATGCACCAGGCGTGAGTCTTCACCTCCACACGACCACCAGATATGACCACGACCTTTTCCGAAAAGGGATTTCGAGTTTCGCGACTTCGGGGGTTTCAACACCAAGATCCCCAGCTCCTTGTCATCAGAAGTGCCGAAAATCCGCACCCCGAAATGCCGAAATGTGTGATCGCAGCCCCACTCTAAAGATACGTCGCGTTTCATGACTTAGGGGTTTTCAACGCAAAGTGCCCCCACTCCTTGTCTTCGGAATTGCCGAAATGACGAAATGTCGGTGGTTTCACTCTAAAGGCACATCGTGTTTCACGACTTCAAGGTTTTCAACGTAAAGTGCCCCGGCCCTTGTCATCGGGATTGCCAAAATGTCGAACCCCAAAATGCTGAAACACCGGTGGTTCCACTCCAAAAAGGAGATCAACGGCTATGAGCCTCCCCTGATCCGACGGCTTGGATATTTTCGGGATTTCGTGGGGCAAGAGTCCCGACTCTTACCTTTTGTATCCTCCGGTAGCCGAAATACTAAAATCTCCCCATGACTATGACCCACTTTTTGGGGTTTTGGAATTCGCAAATTCGCGATTCCGCTGAAAACAATCCTTGGTCCTTCAACCGCCTGGGTCCTGAAACCCTGATGACTTCTGGATCTCTTCCACGCATCCTCTACAAATGGACGGTCTTGATGCTTTCGAGATTTCGTGAGCCGGGACTTCTTGTCTCACGACTCTTCCTCCTCGAACTACTGGTATCTGAAACCCCGATGGCTTCCGAATCTCTGCCACGCGTCCTCTTAACGATGGACGGTCCTGATCTTTTCGGGACTTTGACAAGTCCTTCCCTTTTCATATACGAGAGTTAAACCTCGTGCACCTTCTCCTGGATCCGATGGCTATCTGCTCCCTATGCTAGATCTGACAGCCCATATCTGGTCTTCTACGCTCTCTCCTCCTGCTGCATGGACATGAAACTCAATGGTCCAGATCTTTTCTCTAGTGCCCGAATCAATGGAAGTTGTGCTCTCATGAGCTCACGCTTCTTCCTTCCCCTTGGAAGATTTCTTGTTCCAAAAATGTTGCGGCCTTCGTCTTTACTGCGAAGCCTGTATCCTCGACTCCCGCCTATATTCTAAGTACGTTGTCCCTCCTGAGCTTTGTCGACTCTAAAACCTCAAAGGTTTCTCGACCTCTGCACTCCTTGCAGGGTCCCTGCACACAACTGTGTTATCCATCCTGAGCTTGGTCAACTCAGAAACCTTGAAAGGTTTCTCAATATTATGCTCCTCTCAACTACTTCTCTGTGCACAAAGGCACTATTCCTCCTGAGGTTTTGAACTTGAGACAAGTTTACTCTGAGTGCACTTCTTGCGCTATTCCTTCTGATCTTAAGAAATTCAGACAAGTTCTTATTCACACACTCCTTATGCTGCTGAGTTTTAGGATAACTCAATTCAAAGTATTTCTTGCAAAGAAATGTTTCACGCCCTCCTGGCGTTCGTCTGCTCGATGCAAACCTTGCAAAGCCTTTCTTCACAGAGTGTTCAGTAACTCTGTAAGTTCCTTCTCCTTGACACTTCCCTTTCCTTAGAACTCAAAATAGAGTTCACTGGTGCACTCTATGCACTCTCTCAATTCCCTCTTGGCAGAGCTCTACAGAACCTTTAGTAGTTCTTTCTTCCCTAAACTTGAAATAGAGTTCCTCATGTGCACTCTATGCACGCGCTCAATGCCCTCCTTGCAGAGCTTCTACAAAACCCTCAGTGATTTTGTTTTCTTTGTGCCTTTCTTTGCACAGTCTTCACCTCCAAGGTGTTCAGCCACCTTGAGGCTTCCTCCTGAATCTAAGACTTCCTCTAGTGCACCCTCCTGGCACGTCTTTGTCTGAAATTCCGCAGAACTCAGAAGTGCACTCTATGCACTGGCTTACAGAACCTGCAGTGTTATGTCATGCAACCTCTTGCATGAAGCCACAAAGAACCCAAACCTGAAATCAAAGAGCTCTCAGATAGGAAAATCTATCTATCCCTACAGATGTAACTTAACATACATCTGCAGAATATCATAAACACATAAAGACATTCATCAGCATACACAGAATAACATGCAGGAAAAACTGCTCTGATTGTATTAACATGAGATGCCTCTTTACAATGTGAGCTCGGACTACAAAAGAGTCTCGACTCTCCTCTCTCTTCTCTACTCTACTCTCTCCGAACTAAATCCAGATACAAAGAGGATATTTTTACAAAGAGGGGATCCTCAATCTCTTCCCTCCATCCTCACCAACTCTCATTAATTTACATTCAATTTCATTGAATGGTTGTCTAGTCCGAATCAGATCTAGATCTCAGCCTTACAACTATTTAAGGAAACCTTTATCTAAAGCCTGTGCACATGCATGGATTTTGGCTCCACCAGCCTTACAATCATTAAATACAATTTCAAAATTTGAAATTTGAAAGTGAGAGGGTTGTGCCTCTCTTCTCCCATTGATTGCGCACTTGATGTGCTGGCTGGCTGGCACTTGATGACGCTGGAGTGATGCTCCTGCATCAATTTTCTCTGCCCTGGTCTCCCTCTGTCCACCACGCTTCCTTTCTTACCTCCCTTAGCAAGATTGTGTGTGGATCGAATTCCCCAGTCCGTGGTCAGGTCTGGAAACCTTACCGATGGGAAGTCTACCCCATCCCTCATTAACTCTTGAGGGTGCCTTCCCACCTACCAGCCTGACAGGAATTCATTCCTAGTCAGAGGGTTGTTCTGATCTGAGAAAATTAATTCTAGCATGGTACTGGTTCGGTGGAGGTTAACGCAACCATTCCTAGTCCCCTCCACCACCTTTCACATCATTTCGTGGTTTCTCTCTTAGCACATCCCCTCTTTCAACAGTCATGCAAAATGTAACCATTTGCTATTAAAATAATAAGAATTTACATTCATCGACCTTCTACACAAGGTACATCAAATCAAACATTCACACTTTTAAGTTTTCCATAGTTCCTTGGCCCATATAGTTACATTTACAGACTGGGGGAAACATGGTGTTACAATTCCATCCCCCTTAAAGGAATCATCGTCCTTGATGTTATATATATCAACATGATATGTATGTATAGAAGTAAACAAAATCGGATATGCATGTCTCATGGCATCCTCCATTTCCCACGTAGCCTCATCTGGGCCAAAGTGTTTCCATTGCAACTTGACCTGTGCAATGGTTCAGTTCCTGAGTGAGGTTTCCTTCCTGTCTAATATGCATTGGGGTTCTGGCAGGAATTCTCCCTCCGGCTCCACCTGGATCACAGACCAGTCAATTATATGATTAGCATCATGTACATATTTCTTCAGTAATGAAACATGAAAAACATTATGTGCCTTTACTGTGGGAGGAAGTGCTAGCCTATAGGCTATAGGACCCACTCTATCTAAGACTTCAAAGGGTCCACAATACCGGGGAGCCAACTTGGCACAGGCTCCCATTCTCAGGGAACTCTTCCTGGGTCTAACTCTGAGATAGACATGGTCTCCAGTCTTGAACTCTTTGGGAGTTCTCTTTCTATCGTCGTAACTTTTCTGTCTATCCTGAGAAATCTTCAGATTTTTCCTTATCTAAACCACTTGTTGTTCCATTTCTTTCAGCATGTCGGGTTCGATTGTAATTCTGTCCACTGGATTGCTCCAGCTGATTGGAATCTTGCACTGTCTACCATAGAGGACTTCAAAAGGGCTCATCTTCAAAGATTCTTGATAACTGTTGTTGTAGGCAAACTCTACCAATGGTAGGTAGTCTTCCCACTTCTTAGGCTAATGCATTACATGCATCCTTAGCATGTATTCTACTATTTGGTTCACTCTTTCTTTCTGTCCATCAGTTTGGGGGTGAAAAGTTGTGTTGAATAATGATTTTGTATCCAAACCAGCCATTAGGGATTTCCAAAAGTTCGAAGAAAAATTGGTATCTTGGTCAGATACAATTTCCTTGGGCATGCCATGCAGTCTAAATATCTCCTTCATGAAGAAGTTGGCAATATCTATGGCCTTGCAAGTTGATTTGACATGAATGAAATGTATAGACTTACTCAGTTTGCTACCACGACCATGATGGAATAATTTTTCTTGGTCAACTTTGGTAATCCAGTGATGAAATCCATGGAGATGGTTTCCCATTTCCATTCTGGGATCGATAGGGGCTGTAACAATCCTGCTGGATGTCGGTGTTCTACCTTAACTTGTTGGCACTCTAGGCACTTAGTTAGATAGTTAGCTATGTCTTTCTTCAACACATGCCAATATAATTGTTTCCTAGTGGTCGTGATCATCTTCTGATATCATGGGTGACCAGTATATGGTCTCTTATGTAGTTCATCCATTATGAACCTCTTCAAGTCATCACCGTTTGGAATATACAATCTATTTATGTAAGTTAGCAACCCTTCCTCGAGCATCTGATATCCTTCATACTTCAACCTTGTAGGCTCTTGTCTTAGGTATGATGTCACAGTCTTGAAGAATGCATCTGTCTCTTGTGCATTTCTGACTCTTTCCCTAACGTCTGTTTCAAAGGCACTTATTACTGCTAGATGAATCGTTTTTATACTCCTGCTAAGGGCATTGGCCACCCTATTTTCCTTTCCTTTTATGTGTTTGATTTTGAAATAGAATTCACTTAGGAGAGCCATCCACCTAGCTTGTCGGGCATTGAGTTTTGGTTGATCAAACAGGTGTCTCAATCCACAATGATCTGTCATAAGCACAAATCTTCTACCCAAGAGGTAGTGCCTCCACATTTTTAAAGCATGTACTATGGCAGCCAATTCTAGGTCATGGGTCACATAATTGACCTCGTGCTCATTTAATTTCCTGGACATGTAGAAAATTACACGTCCCTCTTGCATAAGGACTCCTCTGAGTCCTTCCTTGCAGACATCTGTACACACAAGGATCATCATTATTTTAGTCTGCAATCTTTAGCACGGGTGCATGGGTCAAGAGGTATTTCAGTTCCTAAAATATTTCTTCACATTTCGATTTCCAAATGAATTTAATCCCCTTTCTCTGAAGGGTAGTGATTGGACAACCAATCTTGGAAAACCCTTTTATGAACCTTCTATAGTATCCCGCTAAGCCCATGAAGGATCTAATATCGGATACATCCTTCGGGGTAGGCCTTTCCATAATAGATCTGATATTGTCGGGGTCTACTACCACTCCTTCCTTAGAAATGACATGGCCTAGGTAATGGAATTTCTTCTAAAAGAAGTCACACTTGCTAAACTTAGCATAGAGCTGATGCTCTCTTAGTACTTGAAGTACGAGTCTAAGATGTTCTTTGTGCTCCTCCCTATTCTTGGATTAGATTAGGATATCATCAATGAAAACCAGTACAAATTTGTCCAGAAATTTGCTGAGTACATTATTCATCAAGCACATAAAAGTGGTGGGGGCATTGGTTAACCCAAACAACACCACTACGAATTCATAGTGACCATACATCGTCCTGAAGGTTTTTTTGTGGATGTCTTCATCCTTAATCTAGACTTGATGGTAGCCAAACCTTAGGTTGATCTTCGAGAAGATGGATGCACCTCCCAATTGGTCGAACAGGTCATCGATTCTTGGTAAGGGGTACTTGTTCTTTATGGTTTCCTTGTTGAGTTTTTTGTAATCTATGCACAGTCGGAGTGTGCCATCTTTATTTTTCACAAACAGGACGGGCGCTCCCCACGGAGATACACTGGGTCAGATGTAGCCTTTGTTCATCATCTCCTTTAGCAGTAGCTTGAGCTCAACCAGCTCTGGCGTGCCCATTCTGTATGGCGTTCTAGATGTTGGTACTACTCCCGGTGTAAGTTCTATCAAGAAGTCAATATCCCTTCTCGGAAGTATACCTGGTACTTCTTCTGGGAACACGTCCTTGTATTCTCTTAATATGTGGTGGTCCTCTAGGTTTGGTTTGTCATCCTCAATAGAGTCCAACACATGTATGACATATAAGGAGCACCCCTTTCTGCAATACTTTTCCATTTGAAGGGATGATATTTGCCTCACTAAGACAGGCTTCTGAATCCCTTGGAGGGTTATCCTTCTCCCTTCTTCATTTACACATTCTAAAGTTTTATGATAACAATCCAATTTAGTTTTGTAAGAAGCCAACCAATCCATACCAATCAACAAGTCATAGGATCCCAAGGGAAGCATGTTAAGGGTTGCTTGGGTGGGCAATTCACCCATGGTGAATTGACAGGATGGTATGACCTCTACCACTTTTATTTTGGTCCCAGTGGATAATTGCACCAACCAAGGTTTAACATGTCTAATTGGTTGCAGTTCACACTTATCAACAGTTTGAGGGGCCACATAACTCAAACTAGAACCTGGGTCAATTAAAATAGAAACTAAATGGTTGGCGATCATACCTTCGAGCTTCACTACCGAAGCTTGGTGGTCGGTTTGATTATTGTCCAAGGCTACATAGATTCGTGGCATGCTCCTAGCCACATCATTGATGTTGGTAGCTTCTTGGATATTGTATACTCTCTTACTGTTCTGTTGTCTGTGTGGGTAGTCCCTCGATTTATGATCTTCTCCACAACCCCAACATTTTAAGGGTTCCTTCTTGAGGTTATCGTTCTTTGTTGGGACTATCTTAAAAGGTTTATTTCCACTTTGAGAGGGGAAATTTTGCTGATATACACTTCTAGAAGGAAGGCTTCCTCTTGAATCTTTTCCATAGTTCTTAAATCTTGAAGACTTAAACCTTTTCTTCTGGAATCCCGAACTACTCTTATTCTTCCAATCCTCGTGGGGTCGTGTATTACTCCCAAACTGTTCATAAAAATACCTCGTTTTCCATATAGCTTCTTCTAAGGTCTTTGGTTCGTCAAACTCAATCCTATCCCGATAGGTCTAAGGTAACCCACTAGTGAACCGCTGCATTTTTTCTTTTTCATCTTTTATGTAGGTTACATACCTCAGTAGTTCAAGGAATTTATTGACAAATTCATCTATGGTGAGCTGCCCCAGCCGGAGCTCATAGAATTCTTTAGTTTTCCCATCCATGTATTTCTCTGACAGATACTGCTTCCTGGAGTATTTCTCAAATTGTTTCCATGACAAGTCCTTATCATGGACTCCTTTCACATTCCTAAGATCTTCCCACCATATGGAAGCCTTTCCATTCAGGTTGAACATGGCTATTTGAGCCTTCAAGTTTTCAGAGTAGTCATGGACTCTGAAATACTTCTTTAAACTAAGATTTCGCCTCTTCTCCCTTCTTAATCTCTCCGTCGAAAGAGGGTGGTTTGGATTTCTTGAACTCTTCAGGACCATGGGTTTTGGAACGCTTCCGCTTCTTTCCTTTCCTATGAGAATGTGAGCTGGCTCTGCTACGAGAAGATCCTTCGGAGTTACCATCTTCCTTTATAGAGGACTCCACCGATGAGTGTCCCCTACCTCCAGGCTGGGCCTTCTTCGAGGTACTTTTCCTAGTGTGGTCACTTATGGAGTCATGTTTTCGGATCTCAAGTGGACTTTTACTTCTCTTATTATGTTGTCAGTCCACATGACTGGTTGCGGGTTCATGTTGTAGTTGCCTCTGTATGTCGGATAATCTCTGCACCAAGACCGCGTTAATTTCTATATATTTTTCTTGCTCCTTTATCAATCTCCCGTTGTCAGCCTTGTAACTCTGTAATTCAGCCCTGAGGCTCCTTACAGTTTCAATCAGATTTGGAGGGGTTTCCACTGCCCTCCTTTCGTCAGATTTTTCGTCTCTATTGTAGGAGCCATCCTCTACTTCATGACATGTCACCATCCTTTAGTCTTGGATTTTTCCCGTGATTTACTGACTGCTCAAGTGTTGACAAAAACACTTATTGTTAGCTAACAGTTTATTAGGTCATGAACAATACACGGTTCAATTTCTTAAATGCATGCACATAGTTGAAAGTTTCATTATTTTCTTTAATAACATTTTTAACCAGATTTTTTTTTTTTTTTTTTTAAGAAAGAGGTAAGGTAGGGTGTCACTCCTTTAAAAGTACTCCCAAAATAGTTTTAAGCAACTCATCCATAAGCCCAAGAAGGCCAAGTGTTGTAACCATGCTCTCATACCAATTTGTAACACACCCACGATGGGGCAAACAAAAAAAAATCATCCTCTTTATAGGAGAAAATCCTCTTTCTCTCTATGGGTTCTAATTTGGAGAGTCCAGGACTCAACCCGAGCCTCTGGTCAAGATTCTCCAAGTCTAAATCAAATGAGACTTTGAGACCATGATAGTCTCACCTCTAAATCAGACACAGACCCTTTCGACCTTTGTTGCAGGTCTTATGATACCCATGACCTTCTCCTTCGCGCTTCAGCGAAGTCTTGGAGTTGGTGTTAGCCCCTTTTATATTGGCCTCTCCTCAAACATGACCTTGGAAACAACCACGCGATTGTGGGTGCGGCCACAAGCAGTTTGTGTTCAAACTAATTTTGGGCCCACAATCCTCCTCAAGTCTCCACGTGTCCTCCTGAAGAAACCAGGGTTTGAATTGCGGCCCGCCCTCGATATTTTAAACTTCATGAAACTCCTGTCCCCACAATGCTACGGGATCTTGTGATATTGACGATACTATCTGAATCGATGGTTTAGATCTGTGCCTCTCAAATCTACGGACTAGATCTATCCCTCCTAGATCAATGATTGTGATCTCTTCGTAATTCCAGACTTCGGGGTTTTGAAATACCAAACCCTTCTTCTTCTGTACTTCAAACTTTCAGAGCTGACGATATGATGACACCTATCCTGCTTGATCAATGGTCGTGCTTCCACTTCGAGAGTTTGACCATTTAACCCAAATCAACGGTCCTCCAACCCTCTTCTTGATCGACAGTCAAGATCTCCTTCGGGTTTCGGACTTCTGAGATCTCAAGTCTCAAACCTTCTCCCAAATGAATTTTATCTGAAAGCTACAATCCTCTAACATGTGTCCTCTTGATCTGGCGATCGAGGATTACTTCGGGTCCTCACCCGAAACTCACAGATTTTCTCCACGTGTCCTCTGAGTTCGATGGATATGAATCACTTCGAGACTTTAATCAGAGTTCACGGATTTGCACCACATGTCCTCCGAATCTGACGGTTATGAATCACTTTAGGACTTTACCCAGAGTTCACGAATTTGCACCACGTGTCCTCCAAATCCAATGACTATGAATCACTTCGGGCCTTTGAGGTTCGGAAATCTCAGTTCTCAAATTGAAAACCCCACTACAATCTTACCAGAGCCCTCGATCTGTTGACAAGTGTCCCCATGTCGATCGACGTCTCACGACTCTTTGACTCTTCGGGCTTAGGGAATCTCAAGTTTCAAACTTGCCTCCTCTCGGACTCACGGTATCTAACGGTAGATCCACTTTGGTGATCCGACGCTTGAAGTTTACCCCGGACAATCTGACGATTCAAATCTTTTCCTGCGATTGGATGACTGAGATTCTACTTCGGGTTTTCAGCTCTTCGGACTTCGGAAATCTCAAGTCTCAAACTTGCCTCCTCTCGAACAGAGTCCTCCAGAGTCCACAATCTGTCGCCACGTGTCCCTCTCAATCGAGCGGTTCAGATTCACTTCGAGTCTTTGGGGTTTGGGAATTTCAACTTTTAACCGAAAAACCTCTAACAGATTTCTCCAAAGTCCACGATCCATCACCACGTGTCCCTCTTGACGATGGAAGGTCCCAAACTACTTTGGGACTTCAAAACTTTGGTAAGCCCTCTTCTCCTACATGTGCAAGGTATTGAGGTTTGTGCACCTTGTTTATATCAGACGATTGTCGAGCCTCTATGGGGTGATCCAACGAACGATGTCGCTCCTCCTCCTAGGCTTCTGAATTACTCTGACTTAGAAGGTTTTCTAATTGCTCAAAGGATTCGACCTTTTTCTCTTCCTTCGGGCTCGTCTCCTGGATTTCATCTGTGCTCCTGAAATCACTATCTCTTCTGAGCTTAATCTCTTTGAAGTTTTTTGTCATCCCACGTGCTCCTTGCGTTTTCGGGATCACTTCAAACTCAGATCGAAGGTCAATGGTGATCGATGGTTCACAGGAATTGCGGGGTCCCAACATGCGAGTTCTTTACCAGGGAGTTCGACCTCCGCAATCTGGAAAGTCCTCGCTCGATTCTAGTCTAACTGGGATTGTTGATCCTCCAGCCCATCAATATCAACGACAAGGGTGAATTGCGGGCCACAAACTAGCACGTCTGCTATTTTCACCTTCGCGCTCCGCAGTGATTCCACACCCTCGATATTTGTTCATAGATCGACGATGCATATCAATTGCGGGGTCTAACTTGACCTTCGTACAACTTGACATATCGGATCCTCGAGCTCTAAAGTTCCTAGACCCAGGTCACGTGGATCTTCGTAAAACTCTGGGGCTATGATCCCCGCTCTTAGTCGGGTTTTTGGTTAAGGGAATAAGCACAAGTTCAGAGTCTCCTAGACTACTGGTCTGAAGGGAACACCTTCCCGACTCGCAGAGCTTTAAGCTCTTAATCAAGGAAAGGTAACTTGTGAGGTTGCCAAATCAGTAAATATGCCCAGAGGCTTGCTCCAACTCCGAAACGACGATGTAAATCCCTGGGGAAAGCGCTTTCGAGTGATTAAACTGGGGCGTATAGAAATTCAAGAAGAATTATAGGTTCTCAAGGAAACGAATGCATACCCATAACTTAATCATTTAATACATAGAAATAAACCTTTATAGACATGTAAATACTCACATGCATCCATTATTTACAATTCAAAATATAAGGCAAGAAAACACTTATAAGAACCGTAGAGTGTGATGTAACTGCTGAAAGGGGTTCTCGATTCCACCCAACCATAGGCTTAGTCACTCCTAATGGATTTATCACTGGCCACCCCCGAGCTTAAGCCACGATTCTTTAAGATTCAATCTCTTACTTCCATCTCAACAGAAGTTAGGGACAAAGGTTACTCTCCTTCTCCCAATACCGAAAATAGATTAGGACAAAGGTTACTCTCCTTCTCCTAGTTCAATCTCTATTTTTTGTGATCAGAACTCACTGTTCTTCCTTCAGTCCTTCCTCGGACCCAAGAGTTTCTTCTCTCGTCTCTGCATTTTATCCACCCCAGTCTCCCTCTATCCACAATGCTTCCTTTCTTTCCTCCCACAACAAGATTACGTCTGGATTGAATTCCCCAGTCCATGGTCAGGTCCTAAAGCCTTACCGATAGGCAGTCTACCCCATCCCTTATTAACTCTTGAGGGGGCCTTCCCACCTACCAGCCTGACGGGAATTCATTCCTGGTCAAAGGGTTGCTCTGATCTGAGCAAATTAATTCCAGCATGGTATTGGTTCAGTGGACGTTAACGCAACCATTCCTAGTCCCCTCCACCACCTTTCACAACATTTCATGGTTTCTCTCTTAGCACATCCCCTCTTTCAGCAGTCATGCAACACGTAACCATTTTCTATTAAAATAATCAAAATTTACATTCATCGACCATCTACACAAGGTCCATCAAATCAAACATTCACTCTTTTAATTTTTCCATAGTTCCTCGGCCCATATAGTTATATTTACAGACTGGGGGAAACACGGTGTTACATCAACAACTCCTTGAGCCTCTAAAATCCTTCCGCGCATTTATCAGTCCAAACAAACTTCTTGTTCTTCTTCTGCAATTCCGTAATCAGATTTGCTATCTTTGAAAAACCCTCGACGAATCGTCGATAGTATTTTGCCAAACCCATGAAGATACGCACTTTTGGGCCATTCGTCGACGCAGCCATTCCATAATATCCTTGACCTTTGCTAGATCCATGGTGATTCCTTCGTCGAAAATGACATGCCCTAAATAATGAATCTTCAATTGATAAAATGAGCATTTCGACAGTTTCCCAAACAATTCTTTCTCTCGCAAACACTGTAGTACCAAGCGCAAGTGTTCATCATGCTCCTCCATCGTCTGAGAATATATCAAGATATCGTCAATGAATACTTGGATGAACTTGTCCAAGTATTTGCAGAACACCCCGTTCATCAAACTCATAAATACCACTGGGGCGTTTCTCATTCCAAATAGTAAAATAGTAAACTCGTAATGTCCAAACCTCATCTTAAAGGTGGTCCTAGGGATGTCTTCCTCCTTTATCCGTAGCTAGTGATACTCTGATCTCAAGTCAATCTTCGACAACACCGTCGCGCCTTTCATCTGATCAAATAGATCATCAATCCTTGGAAACAGATACTGGTTCTTGATCGTTACCTTGTTCAATTGACGGTAGTCAATGTAGAGTCTCCATGACCCATTCTTCTTATGTATGCAAATAACAGGTGCACCCCACAGTGACACACTTGGACGTATAAGTCCTACATACAACAACTCCTTCATTTGCATTTTCAACTCCTGTAACTCCGTGATCGACATCCAATAAGGCGTTCTTGCTATCAGTTCAGTTCCCGGTTTTAGGTCTATGGTAAATTCCAATTCCCTCTCAGGTGGAAACCCTAGTAACTCCTCTAGGAAGACATCCACAAACTCTCGTACTACTCAAAGGTTTTCCAGTCTTTCTACCACGCCCTTTTCATTTAACGCAAGGGTCTCATATAGCTGGCATCCCTTGTGCATGCTCTTTCGTAGCTGCAAGGAAGAGATGAACCTCAGGAAAAATCCCTGGTTCTGACCTACAATCACATGTCTTTGTCCCTCATCATCGACCAAGCTCAACCGTTTCGTCTTACAGTTGAGTATCGCCTCATGCCATTCCAACAACTCCATACCGATCATGATGTCATAAGACCCTAAGATCGTGACGTACAGGTTGGACCTTGTGACAAACTCTCACAGGTTAAGGCTATAGCCCATAACCTTCCCTCCAACCTTTTGTTTAGCTCCCGAATCCATTTCTACAAAGCTAAACTCGTCCTATTCGACTGCCTTTACCTTAATTCTTTTTAGTAATGCACCAGAAATAAAACTCTCTGTAGCACCTGGATCTATCAGAATGTTAAGGGCCTGGTCAACGATGATACCTGACATCTCGAGCACAATCGACTGGTGCTCTGCCTGGCGGTTATTCATCGTTGCATGAATCTGATGGGCCTTGCCCAAATCTCCCACGGTCGTGGGTCTGTTTGATCCAGATTCTCTAGTCCTCTCAACTAGGCAGTCATGTTGGTAATGTGGCTCTCCACATGTCCATCACCCTTTCTTCGATCCGGTACTCTTAGTACCTGAAGTAGAAGCTGACGACCCATTGGCTTGGAACCCTGGTCTATTCTACTGAACATGCCTAAACTGTTGTTGCTACGGTCAACGCTACTGCTGTTGTTGGGGTCCTCTGTAAGGAGTCCGCTGCTAAGGCATTGGTTGTCGAGGTGTAGTGAAAGTGGATCCTCTCTGGATGCCACAATGTCCTGGTGAATGTCTAGTTGGTGTTTGATGCTGCTGCACACCAGATGACGCATGTCCCGCTGGTCTCGCTAGAGTCCTGCTCTTACCCTCGCTGATAAGCTCCTCTTCTGCTATGAGAGCCTTCTGGAAAACATCATGCAAGGTTTGAGGCATCAAAATCCTCACCTTTGCACGAATGATGACATTTAGGCCACAAGAACTTGTTGACCTTAAGTTTCTCGGTATTTAGGTGTGGATCATACCGAAGAAGCTCCATGAAACGGGCCTCGTACTCAGGCACCGTATGACTGTCTTGTCGCAAGGCATTGAACTCATCGACCTGGCGCTCAATGAATTCCTCTGAAAGAATTACTTTTCTCGAAACCGTTCCTTGAACGTTCCCATAACATGGCTTTGACGACCATGTTTAGCTGAGCTAGGAGCATCTTCCACCATAGAAGAGCGCACCCCTTTTCGCTGAATACTGCCAGGAAGACCTTTGTGCTAGAGGTCGTACCTGCGAAGCGCGAAGAACATCGCCTTGTTCTCCAGCCATGCCTCGACGACTGAGTCGTCCTTGGCACTCGTGAACTTGAGAACTCAACCTTCTCAAGTTCTCCATGAATGTTACCAGTACTTGCAGGGGAACATTGTGAACCCTTCAGGGGTACAGGCGCCCTGTCCTTAACTTAGTACATACGGTTAGTCAAGGCCTCTGAAATTTCCCTGGAAGGACCGTGTCAAACCTAATGCATCCCGCGCGGAAATCCGCTCACGCTCAAGACTTGTTCTTCTCCTTGGGGGTTGGACCCCTCTGGCACGGGTGCTACTGGAGGCATCAAGCCTCCTCCCTTGGCACCACGTCACGAATCTCTACGACATCCTCTAACTGTGATTACCGCAAGGACAGGTTAATAATTCAATTAGTGTTGAGTATAAATCAAGGGCTTAATTCAGTGGAAGGTGTGGCTATCCACAGTCGTAGGGTTGAACTCGCTCTGATACCATATGTAACGAACCACATCGTTACGACAACAAGCGTCGCATAACATGTACAATTTTTTTTCTTTTATGTAGGAAAGTAATAACAAAAAAACACTCAACCATTGCAACTCGACGACGAACACAACACACGCAATCACACAACACATAACATACGACATATCGTACTAGCACATCAAGCAGTTGAAGCAACAATGAACAGTCAATCAACAAGGAATAAAAATGGTTAAGCTTAGAAGACAACATCAAGATCATCCAGACACAACCAACATCTAAGATTGACACGGTAACATAAACCTTCACTGCGAGTGAGAAACAATCGCAATCATTTTTCACAATACAATTCCATTTCAACAAACAAAGTCAATGTCCTCATCATTATCGGGAAGCACATCACCCCAAGCCAGGTTAACATCAATACCTATCGATCAATACGTGCAATGATCTAGTCATAAGGAAGCATACAACCACATTGCGATGAGTGCGATAGTAACTAAGGCAAAAACAAAACAATTATAAACCTTCAAGCATGACACAAATCCAAAGCGCCAGAAGTCCCAACTTACTATCAACATTATACGAAAACTATAAACAAGCACTCAGCCACAAGCTAAAACATGACGCAGGGTGACTACATTCAATATGTCTTTAATTGGCGCAACAATCTGGAAGTAATCATTAACAATTTTACCAACATAAAGACTAATTCAAGCACAAGGCAACCCTTCACCATCTAATCAAAGCATATAAAAACCTTCCAGTAACGTTTATACCTTTCCATTTCAAAGGGGTTTCATTAATTGGAGAAAGTTAACTACACTTCCCTTACTCTCCTAGCTCAATTAAACAAGGAACCCATAAACCTTAGAAGATACAACTTTTATCTAAGTTATAATTTACTAACAAAAAGACTAGACAATCACGATAAGGATTTCATTCTTAAATCAAGCAATAAACTTTCTCTATCCCCTATTTAAAAATACAACCTTTCAACATGGTAAGGAATGAAGTATTACACAACTAATAAATTATTATTTAATATTAAGAACTTATTTCTCAACATAAAACCATGCTTCTTTATTATTAAAAATCATCATTTATTACCATGCTTTCTTAAAATCATCATTTATTAAAATAACCATTTATTACCATGCTTTATTAAAAATCATCATTTATTAAAAACATCATTTATTACCGCGCTTTCTTAAAATCATCATTTATTAAAATCACCATTTATTACCATGCTTTATTAAAAATCATCATTTATTAAAAACATCATTATTTACCATGCTTTAATAAAAATCATCTTTATTAGAAACAACATTTATTCCCATGCTTTATTACAATCATCATTTAATAAAAGAAATTAAAAACTAAGATGCCACTCACAAGCTCCTACAATAATGAGGTGTTCCAATCATCAACTATAAAAAGGATTTAAAATCACACGGTCATCCCTCCTATTCTCGTTTTAGTGTGTTGTTAAAACAAATAGCCCACAAAATTTTAGTGTGCGTTAAGCTAAAACAAATAGCCAACAATTAAATAGCCAAATGGAAATCTTCATTAGACATCAAATCTTCTTTATAATTGTAGGTTTGATAGGTTATGCTATTATTGAGATTGACCCATGGATATCTACTTCTAGCCCTTTCTCCATGAAGGATTGTGGAAATGGTTATGTTGTTTTTGTCCCTATCTCTAATACATAAGAGATTATTTTAGTTGTTTCATATATTATGTTGATTCTATATTGCGAACTCAAAGACCATATTAATATTTGTATGTGTTCTCACTTAACACGAATGTTGTCTAGTTCATGTTTGTGTACAAATATGGGGATAATAAAATTCAAAAAAGTTCACTAATATAAAAAGATACAATAAATTGCCAATTAGATTTGACATATACAATTAAGGGATCTCTATTACATATTTCAAATTAATTGTCAAAACTTAGTACATACATGAAACATATGTATTTGTTTTTTTAAAAACCTATAATTTTAACAAAAAAATGAATCTTGATATTTATTTTTGAAACTTTGAAAAAATGCATGGTCAACTAAATTTTCCATTCAATTTGCTATTGGTTGAGATTCGAGGAAATTCAAGTCCTTTTGAAAAAATAACCATATAACTAAGCTCAACACATTAACAATTTTGGTTCTTGGTATGACTAGATTGACTCTCTTCCACACATTTGTTAATTTTGGTTCTTGGTATGAATAGATTGACTCTCTGCCACACATTTGTTAATTTTGGTTCTTGGTATGACTAGATTGACTCTCTTCCACACATTAGTTTATTTTCTACTCTTTCATAGTAGAAACTTGATTGACTGTTCATAATGACTCCATTTTTTATTTTATTTTCAAACCAACATGAAACATTGTTATGTTTGAGTTAAATTTTGTAATTTTCTAAATTGCAATTAATAGAGACTTATGTAATTTGAGCATTATAAATCCATATAACATAAATCCATGGATCCACACATCTCATACAATACAAACTTGCATGGATCATGTCTTATATTCCAATAGCATGTCATTAATTAAGCACAAAAAAATAGAGGGATTTCTTATACATCATATATTTAATATATATTACAAATTATGTATATTTAAGTCATTAAAAAAAACCCTTTTACATTGATCTAATTTATCATGAATAAGTTTTATAAGGGCTGTTTCAAATTTACCTAGGAAGTTTCCAATATACTCATCTTACTTATTGATTTTAATACATAAATGTTGATAAAAAAAACACAAATTTTAACTATTAAAAATAAAAATATTTAGCTTATAAAATTTCATAAATGTTTAGATGTTTTTCAATCATATATAAATGTTGATAATAAAAACACAAATCACAAATTTTAATAAGAGAACATTATTCATAAAATTTTATAAATGTTCTCATAATATACAAATGTTGAAAATGAAAATACAAATTTAAAATCTTGATAATAAAAACATAGTTCATAGAACTTTATAAAAGGTTATACAAATCTCAAGGAATTTCATAAATGTCTATACAAATCTCGAAGGAAAAGAAAAAGTTCACTACAAGTAAATTCACTATAGAGCCAACTTGACAAAGTATCTCTCACTTGTAGATATTGGTCTATAAATTTTTTTGTCTCTATAGTAGACATTGTTATCACTTCTATCTCTTTATTTGTTTTCTCCATACTCCCTAAATTCTCTAATATTATTGAACACCCATACAGTCTGACCTTTTGGAGTTGCTTGATATTCAAATAACTTTCAGGAAACATCTTTAATGTTTCACATAACATTATGGTGATTACTTTAAGTGAAGGCATTGCACCCTCTTCTATTATAGGCAACTCTTCTAATTCATCTAGTTGAACCATGGAAAATTTCTCTAATAAAGGAAAAGCTCCTATTTCACCAAACTCTTTGGGAAACCTTTTCAATTTAATACAATCGAAAATATCTAGTTTCCTTAAACTCTTAACCCTATGTAGATCAGGTAACTCCTCCAACATAAAACAATCCCATAATTGAAGAACGGTTAAATTTTGAAATTCACAAAACGTACTTTCCATTCGAACTATATCAGGACACTGTAACCGCAGCTTTCTCAACTTTGACATGCCAAACATGCCATGGGGTAAACTCGTCATTTGAGTAAGGGTCAATTCAAATGTTTCCATGTCAACCATACTCTCTACCGTCCCCTCACTGATAGCTGCTCCATAGTTGTCTAGATATAGCCGTTTGAGTTGCGTTAAACTGCCCAAACTGTTAATAGAAGCCGCTTTTTGGCATCTCTTCTTACCTGTTGTCCACGTCATACTCGTGCAATACTTGATGTACAAACACTGCAAAGACGTGAGGCTTGAAATACCACTGGGTAGACATTTCAAATCACTACACGAGTCAAGGTGCAGATAAATTAATGATCTTAACCTGTGGAGGTCGGATGGTAATTCCGTGATTTTAGAGCTTTCCAGAACAAGGATTTGGAGGGCTGCGAGATTTGTAAAAGATGCAGGCAACCTTTTAATGGCCACCCCTGCTAAGCCCAGATATACCAACTGTTTCAAACACCCCAAGCTCTCTGGCAATGACCGGAGGGACGTGTTGTTCAAATTCAAAATCTTAAGAGAGATCATACTCCCCATCACCTTTTTTGGAATTTTTGTGAAACGGTTTGCATCCATTAGCAATGAGGATATTTCTGGAGCTCTCAATGACTCGGGAAGTGAAGTCAATTCGTTGTCGTTCAACATAGTGCGAGTGCAGGGTGAAAATTGATTTTCATTCACAGCTGTCAAACCCTTACCTGTGCGGCAGTAGAAGTTTTCTTCCTCCTCAGCAATCTGTATTGCTAATCCACGTAGGACGTCGTGCATCCTGAAAGAGACAATGCTCCCATCCACGTCTTTCATGGTCGGTTCGATCAAACAACGATCCGCTAGAACGTTGACGTACATTCTTCCCATCTCGAATGGGTCGTGGCCACCCTTCTGTCCAAGGAGCCCTTCTCCCATCCACAACAAAATCGCCTCGGCTTCGACCTGAACAACTTCGTCTTCTAAGAAGGCAGCAGCTAAGTATAGAAACCCCAATTGGAGATGAATGCCGTAGCTGCCAAGTGCGTCGTAACTCAACCTTAGCCGATCATAGACAGCTTGATTGTCTTTGCTCTTCTCGTCTGGCAGCCTTTGGACTGCAAAGCCCCACTCCTTTGCATCAGTAATGCCTGCCATTGCCCTCCCTACTGCTTTGATGGCAAGGGGAAGCCCTCCACACTTGCCACACACAACCTCGGCCGTTTGCTGATCGATCTCTGCTGGCACATTTCCATCATTATATGGAAAAGCATAATAAGAAAACAACCGCCAACTATCATCTTCAATCAAATCCCCCACTGCCATTGTGGACTCCTTTGCAACTCCCATCTCCAAGAGTGCTCTGTAATTTCTCGAACTCACAATAATTTTGGAGTTGGAGCCGTGAATTAGCCGGAGTACACCCAATTCCTCCAGCAATTTCGCACCCTCTTCCCATACATCATCCAAGAAGAGGGCGAACCTCTTTCCCTGCATTCTTTCATCCAACGGTATGTTTACCGCTTCTTCGTTTATATTTCTATTGGGATCTATCACCTCTCTCTGCATGCTTATTTGAGTGATGAGTTCATTCCGAAGACTTGAAAAAGAAGGAGATTGAGAAACGGTGAGCCAAAGCAATAACCCATCGCGAAAGAGATCCCTTACCTTTTCGCTGTTGAAGAGTCTCTTCAGAAGCAGAGTTTTACCGGAACCACCCTTGCCAACCACGCCAATTCGCGAGATGGGAGAGTGAGCCTCTGCATCGGTCACGAACTTCTCCAGCCTTTCAAAAGCATTGTGCTGTCCCACTATAAGGGGTTCATTGATGATGATGCCCGTTGAAGTTACAGGTTCGGAGGTGGTTGCAGAAGTACTGGTGGAAGAAGAAGCTGCCAAGGCTTCCTTAATCTGCCGAAGATCCTCCAGGACGCTTTCGTTCATCTGCCCAAGTTCCTCTAGGACGCCTGCCCAGCCCATCAAAGTAACCACATCCAGATGTTTGGTTAAATCTGAAATGAGACGGGTGATCCTTCTACTTGTTCGATAGCGAGAAATTAAGTCATAAGTAGGTATTGTACAGTCCTGCGCCATTGTAGATGCTTTTCGGAGAAGGCTGTCCATCTTTTTAAGCCAATCATTGACAGCTGACGCCTTTATATTAATATCTCTTTGAGAAATGGGAATTCCTCTCTTCTTATTTAATGCCAGACGGTACTGCTGAATCTGCCTGATAATAGGCTCAATTCTCATTACCAGATCTCTCAGAGAATTCAACTCCTTCTTGCAGCGGAGTGCAATGCTAACGTGGTGGAAAATCTGGTGGACTGCAACGTCAATGCTCACACCAATAAATCCAGAGACGAAATCATGAGACGAAATCATGATGTTAATTTTTCAGTAAGACGGAGCAGAACAGTAACAACACAACAAAAAGACTCACAGACCGCAGGAATGAATATATTTAGAAATCTCTAAATCAGAATTTCTTTTACACGTCAATACACTCTTCCAGCAATAATAGTAACACACTGCAAAACCAAAACCAGGAGGAAAGCAACAAGAAATTGTGCAAGTAAAACCCAATCCAAGATAATGGCCAGTAATACATAAGCTTTTGGTATCAGCTAGTAGGCAAAGTATTGCATGTTTATAGGAGAGTACCCACTCCCATGCCAGGCAGCAGCGCCATTGCAAATTAATATTATATTATTTATTAATATTATAAACCCTCAGATCGATTTCCCACCGGCCAATATGGTGGCCCTCTCTCTATGAGTGCTTTTTCAACGCGTTTTCACGGTCATCGAGAGTACCCGTATCTCTGTTTGTCTGGGTGAGAAGTGAATACAACTTGACACCATCCAAGTAACCTGGTAGGCCACGGACACAGCTGGACCTTTACTACAAAACGACAAAATATGAACTGTTACTCGCACATGTAATGACGACAAAAATATGAAGTGATAGTCGCGACTCGCACATGTAGAGAACGAAATGCCCACTCTCTATGAGTCGTGTTTCAACGCGTTTTCACGGGCATCAAGAACTTAGAAGTGAATACAGCTGGACACCATCCAAGAAACCGCATCGATAAAAGCAGAAGCCGACACTTGGGGTAAATAAATTTGAAATATTTCAACTTTATGGGTAGAGTTTTTTAAATGTCTTAAGTTTTGAGTGGACACTCCATCCACCCTCAAAGAAAGATAAAATTGAAATATTTCAGCTTTATGGATAGAGTTTTTTTAAATGTCTGAAATTTTGAGTGGATACTCCACTCACCCTCAAGGAAAGATAAAGTTGAAATATTTCAGCTTTATAGATGGAGTATCCATCTCAAAAATGAAAATATTTCAGCTTTATAAATGGAGCATCTTCATAAGCGTGGGTCTTCAAGTGCCACATGGTGCTCATAATTAATCACTTTTGGAAAAACGAAGAAGCGAAAGAGGATGCCCCGCTAAATTTGAAACATGTTCCAAAGCATGAGCCTTTCATGGACCACGTCGTACTCTTGACTCAATCACTTCTGATAAAAGAAAAAAGCAAAAGAGATTGCCAACACCCACACAACTTGTTGCGAGCATTTTCCGAAGCATGACTCTCTAAATGGACACGTGCTCATCATCAGAAAAAGGCGGGAACCCAAGGAATGAAATGTAAAGACAACGTACATTGTGACCATTGATGCTGGGCTTGGGAACTTTTATACAATAATATATTAGTTTTCAATATTTATTTAAGAACTTTTTTAAAGTAGAAAAAATTAATTAGTTTTCAATGTTTATTTAAAAACTTTGTTAAATTAGAAAAAAATTTGCAGTATTCAAAATTATTGGTTTAATTTTTGTTAATACAAGAATTTGATATCCGGTTTAAAAGAATTTGATGGATATGTATAAATATAAATTTATAAAGAAGCATATTTTATTTTTACTAAATATTTTTAATTTTTAGATTATTTTTTTATTTTCTCTATTTAAAAAAACAACAATTTTTTAATTAATTAAAAAAACTTTTAAATTAAACTTCAAATCCATTTTAAAAATATATATAATACAAAATAATTTTTATAAAGTAACATTATCTTATAAAAAGTTTTTTTTTTTTTTAAATCACTTCTTAAGTCGAGCAATCACTTATAAAAATAAAAATAAAAAATTGAAATTGTTCCTTAGTGATAGCATATGATATATAATATTGTGTTGATCTTCAGACCTATTTTAAAATAAAGTGAAATATTTTATTAATCGTTATATATGATATATAGTATTTTAGTAATGATGTCTTGACATATTTTTTTTAACTATATATTAAAAATTAGATAAATTTTATTTGTTATATATATATATAACATTCAACTTAAAATAGATTTTGTAAAGAGAAACCATGCAATACAAAGTTGAAAATAGCTTCACTGTAAATAAAAACTTAAATGTATAATTTCAATTTAAAGAAATTAATAATTTATTATAATAAAATCTATCATTATATTTAATTTTTTAAATTAATCAATTAATTTTATAAGTTGAAAATAGCTTCACTGTAAATAAAAACTTAAATGTATAATTTCAATTTAAAGAAATTAATAATTTATCATAATAAAATATATCATTATATTTAATTTTTTAAATTAATCAATTAATTTTTAAAATAAAATGAAATATTTATACTAAATCAAAATACATTTAACTTTTTAAATTAATTAATTATTTTTTAAAATAAAATAAAATATTTATACAAATTTTAAAATAAAAGGAAATATTTATACAAAATAAAAATACATTTAACTTTTTAATTAATCAATCAATTTTTAAAATAAATAAAATATTTATACAAAATTAAAATTAAAATAAGTTAAATTTAACGAAACATAAATTTATAATTTTAATATAATTTTTTAAAATAAATAAAATATTTATATAAAATTAAAGTTAAAATAAATTTAATTTACCAAACATAAATTTATAATTTCAACATAAAAAAATTAATATTTTTTTATATTTTTAAATAAAATTTAAAAATACATCCCACATAAATTCACAATCATTTCTAAAAATAAACTGAAATAATCATATATGGATATTTTCCCAATAATCACATTAATCCATTTCTTTGAAATAAATTTTAAAAAATAAATCATACAATATATTGTTAAAATGAACCTAAATATACATGAAAGAACTAATCATTTTAGTCTTTTATGTGTTTTATTTGAATAGAATAAAAGTATTACAAGTTTTATAAGTTTTATGAATTTATTATAATTATCAAGATTTCTAAATAGTTAGAAGACTAACATTTTATATAAATTGATTGATAATTATTAAGTATAGAGTTGGAGTGTTCACTTATTAATGGTTAAATATGTTTATTAATAAATGATGTTATTAAATTTATGATGCATGCATTAATTTTATAAGAGAGTATGGTAAGTGGACTTTGTTGTCGTCCTTATACACACTTGCAAACGTGAGCTAAGTCCGGCTCAGTTAGTGTGTTCTTGGAGGCACAATGCCTAGGTTCACAGCCCACGTTGTCACTTTGACCGGAACCTCTTCCGTCTAGGCTCACTCCTAGGGAAGCCAAAGGGGGTAGACCTTAATTTTTAGATGATTAGTAGTTAATGTTATAGGAGTTAATTTTAATTTCTTACAAGGTTTGATGGATTCTAATCCTAAAATGCACAAGCAGCAATGCAAGATGCAAGGATTAGTATGTAAGTCAAGCCTTTTCCTAGGGCAACTAAGACTAGTGCCTAAAGATTGGGCAAGGGGTCAACTAAGTTAGAGGGTTGTTCGTTACAAGTAGATTACAATATTACTTACAAAGAATAATTGAACTCAAAAATAGTTACAAGATTTACAATTTAAAGAATGATAAATTACAACAACAAGCTAACCAATTATCTATTTGTGTTTGTGCAGGATATCAAGAGATTAAAGCATCACATCACATTATCATCAAAGCATCAAGATCATCATCATCAATACATCAAAAGAAGAAAAGATGAGCACAAGTATTAAAGATGAGGACCAACCACCCTTAAATAATAAACCCACAAGTAGTTTTAATGAGTTAAGTCCCAGGTTAAGTTGTTAAGCTTTCTTAAGGTTTTCCAATTTTATTAAGCTTTCACCAAAGCCTCCTCCTCCTCCTATTGCCAAATAATTGTTGAATGCTCAATAAGTGTTGCCACCCTAGCTTCACAGGTCAGCCCAAAACAAGAGTACTTCGCGAAGATGACACATCCTGTGCGCCGTGAGACAGTCCCCTGCCTACACGCTCCGTTGTTTTCCTCGAGCCCCATTTTAGATGGTGAAGATGGTGGTCTAAGGTACCCTAAATAGTCTATTATGTTTATATATTAGTTAGGTAGACTTTTATGAGTGTTTAGGAGTATTTTAAAGATTTTATGACACTTTTTAATGGTGATTTAGTGACTTGGCCGAAACTCACTTTGGCCTTAAAAATGTGTTGTTTAAGTTACAAGGTCAAGAGCATTAACACATGTAGATGTCACCAAAATGCACAAAAGAGATAGCTTGAAATAAATAGCAAAAGGCAAGAACAACTTGCCAATCAATAGAGATGTGCAATCACACTTATGTTAAGTTTTAAAGAAAAAAGCACCAAGTGTGAAAGAGAAGAAAATTTATGTGTGCCTACTTATCAACTTATGAAAAAGTTACTTCATATATGGCATCAAGAAAGTTCTAAGCATTAAACAAAGATACCACTTACTTAGTTAAGCATTTAGGTTGTATATCTAAGCATGAGAGATAAAAATAAACATTTGTGGGACTAAGCATGCATGAGATCTCAATAAGTTGATTTAGATGCCTAATAGGCTTAAGCTAGAGGATTACTTAGTGTATTAGATCTAGATCTAGGATATTAGAACATTATAGCATTTAGATCATTAACCACAAATTAAAACCCTAACCTAACCCTTTGGGGTATTCCTCTCCCAACAAGGTAGGCAATTAATTATCTTGCTTATTAAGAAATTATTCAGGAAAGAAACAAGAAAGCAAAGAAGCAAGCCAACAAGCAAACCAAAAGACAATCAAGCAAACCCTACCCCACATCCTAGGGTTTGGGAGATACCCTTTATCTCACAAACCCTCCTGTCTAAGCAAGAGAAAGGCCAAAAAAATGATAAAAATCAAGATTTAGACTAAAACCCTAACTACCCAAGGTTCACACGTGGGAGGGGGTCGTACCCTCTTTCCTCCCACAAATATGAGCCACTACAAGCAAGAAAATAAGAAGAAAAATGTACAAGAAAGCCTAGAAATTGACAAAGGAAGTTGAGAAATAGCTACCAATCCCTTTGGGGGTCTTTGAGTGTTGTGTGGATGCCTTTGGATAGCCAAAACCCCTCTCAACCTGATCTGAACCTGCAAAAACCAACAAGGTATCCTTGCTGGAAATGACACACACAACTATACAAGTGAAGAAAAACTTTTGCCTTTTTAGGGCAAAAAATTTTCTTAATAAAAATTTGAAGTTTTTGATATAAAATGACCTATCTTACTAGATTATGCTAGCTGAAATATATGTGAATGAACAACAATATAAAAGAAGAGTAAAGGGTTAGAAAAGCATGGAGTATAGATGTGTCTCAAGAGATCCTTCTTGCTTGTGGTGTTCCCAATGAAACCCTTGAAGCCAAACCTACAAAAACTTGAAAGATGGTGTGCATACAAGAGATAATATGTTGAATATGTTAACAAGATGACACTTCAATCCTATTTAACATATCAAGATATATAGATCTACAAGAACATGCATTGATAAATCTACCCAAGTAACACTTTACCTAAGATCCAATGTGTACAATCATCAAACAAATCAATACAAGTTCACCTCATGTGCATAAGAAGAACAAGAACATGCATTGCTCCTCTAGTTATCCTCCAAAACTTCTCATTTATTATTACTCAAGAAAATAGATCTTGGAGAGAAAATACTCCAAAACCCTAGGAGCATAGAATGGAAAGGATGGAACAATAGAGAGAGAGAGTGGAAAATCAAGTAGCATAACAATAGCTCAAGATATGGTGAGTTGGGAGTGAGGAGAGGGATCTATTTATACTTGGAGAGGCAAACCTATCTCTCTTGGATCAATGCCAAGTGTCCACCACCAAGCATAAGAGTAGATCTCAAGGCTAGGGCACACCATCTAGGGTTTAGATCATAGATCTAGGGTGTAGATGGGTGTGGGAGGTGTTTGGATCACACAAAACACAAGTGATCAACAAAAGGCCCCAATAATGAAAAACGATTTTTTCTTGGAGATCAACAAAAGGGGGGCGTAACTCTCCTTGGAGGGCGCAAAAAAAGGGGGAAATGGAAGGAATGGAGGGAAATCAATGAGAAAAAGGGACTGGGATCACCCTAGGAGGTGATGTGGGGGTTAAAGGGAGTCATAACTCATGAGAGGGGGCCCCATTTAAGTCACAACGTCCACCATCAAGGAAAAACGTAAATCCCCCTAGGGGGGCATAACTTTTGAGTGTGGTGCGGGGGTAAGGGCGTTTAAAGGGTTGAAACAAGGTTGGGTGGTTAGGTTATGCTTAGGGAGTCTCTTTCTAACCTTATTTTACCATTTCATGTCCTTCTAACTCATTATTACAATTTTACATTTTTGCCATGTTTGGACTTTAGCAATTAAAATTGTTGTTTTAGACTGACTGACACTCTGGGTGGACAAACCCATGGCTAGAGTTGTCCGACTGAGCTGAAACTTGGCTCATGGATGTAGGGGGTGTTATTCCATTTTTTTTTAGCACAAATACCCCTATAAAAATTCCAAGGACCTAGTTTTTACAAGTTTTGCTCAAAAATAATTAATTAATTAAATAATTAAATCTCCAAACTTAGGGAAATTTAATTAAAAATTAATTAATTAAAAAAATTAACTTAGACTCGATGGAATTCCGTGAAACTTTCTAAGATGTCTTCCATGGTCATTTACAATGATTCCCTATAATAGTTACCAAAAGATAAACCCACTAGAACGCCATTCACCACTTTGGAGGAATTATTGCAAGTGTGAGGGAAAAACTCAAGGGAAATCAATAAGGTTGAAAAGTCCAATTGATAACCTGAGAATAAAAAACCCTCGGTGAAAGGAACTCTCCCAGTGAATTGATCCCAAGGTAACTGACCTAGACATGACTCATGCAGACCTATTACATTATTAACTCACGCAGGGGTGCAAAAATTCCAATTACAAAAAGAAGTGTTGGGGCCAAACATGCCCTGTAGAGCCAAAGTCTTCGACAAATTTATATCTGATGATGCATCTCTTCATGGCACATGGAGTTGACCACCTGTGTTGGAGAGGTGATCAACAGACTTCATCTTATTGATAAATATATATATCGTAATAAAAAAAATTAAAATTATAAAATGTTAATTCAATATATTATAAGTTTTGTTTGGTTCAATACAATACTTCTGTGCACTATGTTCATTGTACTATGTGTATTAATTGTTTAGAACTATTGAAATTTTCCAATTTTATATTTTGTTATAGAAAGAATTAATAATTATATACTAATTGACATAGTTAAAAACACTTTTCTTCTCCATTCTTATTCTTATATACTTATGATTTTTTTTATTTTTATTTTTGGATAATTTGAATTATGATTTTTATGCCACATGGTTTTCATGCACATTATTAAGGGGTAATTTGTCATTTCATATTAATATTTTAATTTTTTCTAGCCAATATAATGTTGTTATGTAGGAAAATAAAAAAGTTTAGTTCAAGATCATATTCTAATAGTTTAAAACTATCATATAAGAATGATATTTTATTCACTAGGGAAATTTTATCTTTCTTAGATTTTTTAAAATTTAATATTTATAAAAATACATTTATTTTAAACCATTTAATGAAATTAGAAGATAATTTCTAATTAATTATTTTTATTCAAAATTGAAAATAAATAAATAAAAGCTCAATTAAATACTACATAAAATGATAAACTAT
>ML779278.1:706721-723587 GCA_009831015.1 Picea engelmannii | reverse complement strand
ATATATATATATATATATATATATATATATATATATATATATATATATATATATATATATATATATATATATATATATATATATATATATATAAAACACAATTAAATTAAATTAAAATATTTTTTATAAAATGAAAAACGTATAATATAAAGTGAAAATAACTTAACTATATATAAAACTTCAGTGTATAATTTTAATATAAAGCTATTAATAAAATATTTTTTGTAAAATGAAACTATATAACATAAAGTGAAAATAACTTAAGGGAGTAGGTTAACTCGGGAGCAAACAGACCCGTTTTTTGGCAAAAAGTAATCAAAGATAAATATCAGCCTTGCATTTGGATGGGGAAGCCCATGAGTGGCGGTACTATGGATTGGTCACTTTGGGGCATGCCGACATCACCTCTTATCTAGACTTCACATAGAATATGATGGATATGTTTGACATAAAGGATCCATATATAAGGTTTAGGGAGTTGACATATCTCAAACATGTTGGGACGTCAGATGCTTACATCACTGAGTTTCAAAGGCTTGCAGTCACAATGAAAACCATATCTGAGCAGAGATTGGTGATGTTGTTAACACAGAGGGTTTAACTGAGACATTGCATGGTTGGGTAAAATCATTCAAACCTAAGACACTACAAGATGTTATTATCAGGACATGGGACATGGAGGATGCAGTCCTAAAGACAATAAATTTCTCCAAACCATTCATCCCCCAAAAGAATAAAGATAAGAAACCCTTTCAGAAAGAGGGAACGGGTAAGGAGAATATGGATGAAGAAACTTGTAATGAGTTGAGAAAAAATAAGCTTTGCTACATCTACAAGGACCCTTGGGAACCTAGGCATAGGTGTATGGGAAAGGACACAACACATTATATAGAGGTTCTTTCAAAAAGTGAGGAAGAGGAGGAGGTAGAGTAGGTACAGGACAATGAACAAGAAAAATCAATTGATGAGAATCTGCATGAGGAGGTCAAGGGTGGAGCCATCTCCACTCTATCGAATGTTCCCAAATTTCACATATTTAAGATCTGTGGTGTAGTACAAGGCCATTGGGTCACAGTATTGATTGATGGTGGGGAAACCCACAACTTTATTGACTCATCCTAGGTGGCTAAAAGAGGCATTCCTACGGTGGATCTTGAGGGGTTTTATGTAGTGGTAGTTGGTGGACGTATTATTCCTTGCACACAGAAGATCACACAATTGTGCATTTTTTTGGTTAACAACACAATCACTGATGATTTCTATGTAGTGGAGTTGTAAGACACCAATGTCATATTAGGGGTCCAATGGCTTGTTTCCATTGGAAAACACTCAGTGGACTACCAAGATATGGAATTGGAGTTCAAAGTAGCAGGTGGTAGGAAGGTAGTTTGAGGGGGATGCCAAATGATTCTCCTAGGATCATCTCATCTAAATAGATGGAGGGTATTTTTAGACATGGGGATGTCACTTATGAAATAGGGTGCTTGATCACTACTAAGAAACCTTCATACAATAGCCTTTAGTATCATACATACATACAAACACTGTTGAACAGACATGATCAAGTTTTAGGGTAGATACCTCTAGGGAGATCACCCAACAAAGGATTTGACCACACTAATGAATTGGAAGAGGGAGCCAAACCTGTGATCACTTCTCCCTATATACATCTGAAGAAATTCAAGACTGATATTGAAAATGCCATTAAGGAGTTGCTAGAGATGGGGCATAGCAATCCGAGTTCTAGTTTGTTCACTTCTTTTGTAGTGTTGGTAGAGAAGAAGGATGGCACAATGCATATGTGCATTTAATACGGGGCTTTGAATAAAAATACAATCAATAACAAGTACCTTATACCAAGGATCAATGAGCTTATGGATGAGCTACATGGGACAATATGTTTTTCGAAGATTGATCTTCAATCAGGCTACCACCAGATCAGAGTAAGAGAGAAGGATATTCCCAAGACTTATTTTCAATGCCATTATGAACATTATGAGTTTCTAGTCGTGCCATTTGGGCTAACCATTGCACTAGCCACCTTTCAGTCCTACATGAAGCACATATTCAAGAAGCAGCTAAGGAAATTTGTGTTCTTCTTCTTTGATGATATTCTAATATACAACAGGACATGGGAAGAACACTTGGAGCATTTGGAGGATATCCTGAGCATCATGGAGGAATAGTCACTGTCTGGCAAGGAGTCCAAGTGTGAATTTGGAATGACATAAATCTTATACTTGGTTCACATGGTTAGTGCTAATGGAGTACATGTGCATAGAGAGAATATTCAGGCTATACTAGATTGGCCACTGCCCAAAAATATTTCACACTTGCATGGGTTCTTCGGGATTTGCAGCTACTACAGGAGGTTTGTGAAGGGGTTTTCACAATTGGCCACACCACTCACAGATCTAACAAAGAAAGGGGCATTTAGGTGGACAGATGAGGCCCAAAGGACATTTGACTAGATGAAGGAGGTGATGAGCACTTGCCCTATTCTAACACTTCCTAATTTCACTCAGCCCTTTGTGCTTGAGTGTGATGCATCGAGTGAGGGGATAGGAGAAATTTTGATGTAGCAGAGGCATATGATAGAATACGAGAGAAAAAATATCACAGAGTTGAAAATATGCTACTCCATCTGTGACAAAGAAATGTTGTCGATCATGCATGCCTTGGAGAAGTTTAGACAGTACCTGGTAGGTGGAAAATTTGTGGTTAAGACAGACCAAAACAACTTGAGTCACATTTTGGGGAAAAAGGACTTGAATGAAAGACAATAGAAATGGGTTGGAAAACTGTAGGAATATGATTTCAATATTGAGTATGTAAAGGGAAAGAAGAATCTAGGTGTAGATGCTCTCTCCAAGAAACCAGAGGTATTTTCGCTTGCAGAGATTTCGACTAATTGGAAATCTCATCTCTTGGTGGAATATTCCAAGAACAAATTTTCTTGTGAGGTAATGGAATGTAGTGTATAGGATGATAGGTACAAAGTGGTGGATGACATCATCTACTACAAAGATCGTATATATTTAGTCCCAGAATCTACACTAAAGGAGAAGATCACGAAGGCTATGCATGATGCACCATTGGCAGGGTATCTGAGATACTTTAAAACTTACAGGAAGATCGGGGAGATGTTCACTTGGAAGGGCCTAAAAGAGGATGTACTGAATCATGTGAGAGAGTGTGCGACTTATTAGCAGAATAAGTTAGAGAAGACCCATCCTACAAAATTACAACAACCATTTCCCATCCCAAAGAAGAAGTGGGAAAGAATATCTATGGACTTTATCATAGGTTTACCGAAGGTCCAAGGCAGAGACTGTATATATGTGGTGTTCGATCGATTGAAAAAATTTGCACATTTATTTGTTATATCCTCCAAGTACAAGGAAACACATGTAGCAGAGTTGTTCATATGAGAGGTATTTAGACTCCATGGGTTGTTGAGGTATATTGTCAGTGACAAGGAAAACATGTTCCTTAGTGCATTTTGGCATGAGTTGTTTAGGTTGGATGGCATAGATTTGACTCCCAACACTAGTTACCACCCTTAAATAGATGGATGTACAAATATTGTGAACAAATTGCTCGAGGAGTATCTACGTAGCTATGTGTCTGGGTAGTAGAAGGCATGGATGAAGTGGTTACATTTAGGGGAACATTGCTATAACACAACATATCACATGTCCATCAGTATGACACCATTCCAAGAATTATACGATTATGATGATCCTTCTTTTGTTGACTTGGAATTTAGGGATAACAGGGCTCCCAAAGCCAAGGATTGAATCTAGGAGAGTTGGGATATACAAAATATCTCAAGGAAAATCTACAGATGGCTCAGAATCAACAGAAGATCTTTGCAGACAGGGATAGGTTGAGCTCACTTTCGAGGTGTGAGACTTGGTATTCTTGAGGCTACAATCATACAGATAGTATCCACTGAAGAAAATTGGTGCAGAGAAACTTAAGCCACGTTTTTATGGGCCCTACAGGGTGATTCAGAGAGTTGGCAAGGTGGCTTATGAGCTAGATTTGTCGAAGGGAAGAAAAAATCATAATGTGTTTCATGTCTCATGCCTCAAAAAGGCTTTGGGAAAACAGGTCGCCACTTCAGCAGAGTTACCTCCATTGGATGAGGAGGGACAACTAGTATTGGTTCCTTAGGAGGTATTGGAGGTCCGGGAGAGGAATTTAAGGAACATGACGATGCAAGAGTACCTCATCAGATGGAATGACTTACTAGAAGAGGATGCCACATGGGAAAGTGATCAGATCTTAGAACATTTGAATTTGCAAATTCTTGAGGAAAAGCAATCTTAGGAAGGGAGGACTGTAATGTCCCTTTCCAAATGAGCTCTCCGGGAGATTGATGAAATAGCCTAACCAATTCATGTAGGCTATAGTCAGTGGGTAAAAGGGAATTAATAATTATTTAATTTCATCATAGAAGGAATTAAACTATTTTTAAAAGGTGACATTAAGTAAGTGATTAAAAAGGGCACCTAAGTGAATATGGGGAACATGGAAAGTCACTTAAACTTATTAAAAGGTAAAAAGGTAGAAAAAGGGTCAACAGAATAATAAAAAGGGAAATGAGGCGCCCCTCTCTCATTATTCACTAGTCATTTCTAAAATTGATTTGAGAGAGGTCTTTGTGGATTCTGGACTCTTGTGACGAAAAACCCTAGAGATATTTTGATATTGGTTTCGGTAGTGAGACTATTCACCCTAGTTGCTCGAAGCGAAGAGTCATTTGGATTTCTTCATTGTGCTTCAGTGTGACCAAGTTTTCTTACATTTTAATATTCAGTTTATGTGTGGGGCAATTTCTACTCAAGGAAGCTGAGATCTTAATTGGGGGTGACTTTCCTTGTGTGAGTTGATTTATTCACCAAGATACCAAGATTTCCTCTTTAAGTTGGGTTGTTTTTCTTCCTTGAGGAACTATTCTTTTCCTTGTGGACAAGTTACAACTATGGGCCAAGTTTTGGTAAGGATATTTGAGATATTTTTTTTTGGTTTGAGATCAAACGAAAAGGGGTTGCGATTTTTTTATTATGGTTTAATCTCTGCAGAAATATTGTGGGTTTTCTGGAATAGACTATATTCTTCAGTGGTTTCCTTAACTAACAGACAGGGACTGAGCTACATCTTATTTTGGGTCGATTTGCAGTGTTGGACACCCATATCTCCTTGCTGATTGAGTTTATAATTACAGTGGGTCGAGTGGTTGTCTATGAACCCCAAACTCTTCATTACAGAGAAAATTATGAGAATGACTCCTTTGTTGGAAAAGTTATGGCTGAATTGCTATGAGGAGGGAAGAAAATTAGACATTTACTTGCTGGTTGCATATTTCTTCAACATACAAGCTTACCCTTTCTAGCCTCACTGTTGTATAATGTATTTATCTACAGGCAATCTTTGATTAGATATAAATGCCATGATTTGTTCCATAGTTTCTATTATAAATGATCAAAATTCGTTGTTGTTGTTTAAGTTCAATACCGTTCAGTGTTGGCATATATATTTTGTATGTCCTTCAACATTTTTTGCCATATTTTGGAGTGGTATAAAATAATTTTAAGGGTTGCAACTACTTACTGAACCTAATACAACATAAGACACATTTAAATATCACATTACTCATTGTTTGAAGAAACCAAAATATTGTCCATTAAGGTGTGGATAGACCAAAAAATTTAGCCTGTACATTGCATCCAATGGTGGTTGAGTGTTGATGGAGTATAGTTCAAGATTGAGGTCCTAGGATCCCAGTAGATCGATGATCCTGATATGAAGGAGAGTAGATCGATGGATTATATTAGGTCAAGGACTAATCGAATGTTTGTTGAGTGTTGAAGTCCACACTTAGGTCTGAGAACATATCACACACAAAACCAAAGGGGGTCTATGTTAGTTTCTAAGGAATATCGCAACTCGGTTTTGACGATATCAGGAACCGACTCCATGGACATACTTTTGTGTGTGGAAAAACTCTTGGTGTAGGGGCTCATATAAATAACAATGCTCAAATCCAATTCGAGTGTGTGAAAGTAAGAAGAAAGAAAGGTGAAAGAAAGGAGTTTTTTGTTTGCAGAACCAGAGGAGGAAGAATACAAAAGTGTGAAATGTGAGTAAGGAAGGATCATGGAAGAGAATATCTGAGGCTCAAAGGTATGAGGATGCCTGAAAAATGAAAAGAAAATAATGCAATCGCCTAAGCGTGGTTGGGGTGTCCAACTAAAGTCCTTGTAAGGAGAGAATCATGTTGGTGTTGATGGAGAATGGGATCTGGGAATTTTCTAATTCTCAGATAAATCCTCCAATAGATGCGGCATAACTAGTCATCCATAGTTAGAAGGATGTTAAATTCGGGCACATTGCCCTAAACAGAGTGAATGATCACTTGATCCATCACTTATCGGGAAAGACAACCACCAGGGACATGTGGGAGGATCTTAAGAGACTGTTTCAGAGAAATAATTAGAATCACAGGATGTTGCTGAGAGAGAAGCGCATGAATACAAATATGACAAGAGCAGACACGATGACAAGTTATCTCACCCAGATCCTATAGGTTCGAGATGAACTGGCTGCAATTGGGGAGACAGTGGATGATTCAGAGTTGGTGAGGATGATGCTCAAAGGATTTTAGAAGGAGTGGAAATCATTCATCAAAATAATTGCGGCATGAGAGACCCTCCCTGATTGGTCAAGGTTGTGGGATGACTTCGTTTAGGAAGAGCTTCGAGATAAAGAACTGAATGGAGTTCGGCACAAGAATGATGATGAGAACCTTTGCTCTTGTCATCCAAGTAAACAAAGGCAATTTGAAGAAGTTTTCAAATGGATATTCTATCTCTCGAGACAACAAGAAGCACATGATCAAGGTCAAGTTCTATGCATGTCACAATTTTGGGCACTATGTAGGTCAATGTCCGAACAAGAAGGGTGGAAACAAGATGCAACCAGAGGTAGTTGTGTCGGAAAAGGATCAAATGGACGATTTTTCCAAGAAGTTTGAACATTCATAGTTCTTAGTTGTTTCCCATACTACCTTGGGCACCATATCAGCTGATGCATGGTGTTGGCACAGGGACATACCTAGGGTTCAACTCTAACAGTGCACCAACAATCCCTAGCTACTGGCCCTTTCGGCAACACCTGCGAAGCAGATGAAGTCTCACCCGAAGCAACTATGAGGGGGTCGTAGGACAAAGATGTCTACAACCAAGTGGAATATCAAGTGGTTCGAGTACCAGAACATCACAACATCCATATATCACTTATCAACTTAGATCTACTTCGCACAACTATAGATCTAATCTAACACAGCAATGAAATAACAATATATCAATGACAAAGAACAGAGTATCAATCACATACATGACACTAGATATATGTGGTTCACCCTCTCCCTAGGGATATGTCCACAAAATTGTGTTTATAATATATTAAGGTAAAGCATAGAGTTCTTATATGCACTCTTAGCTAGCAAATCTTCTTTCTTATTCTCTCTTCCTCTTCCCTTTCTGTGCACCTAGCTATAGGACTTGACCTTCGCACCCAACTGAAGGTCTTGCAATACTAGAAGGCCCTCACACTTAGCACTTCTCTCTCCTACAACAATAATCACTCATAAAAAGAATAGCAGTAATGACAACAACCCCACCTAGGTCCTCTCGACCTTTATTTATACATTACAATATCTCATCGATAGCCTTAGGTCGAAACCTAGGTGTCAAAACCATATATACCAAATCCTAGATGTCTAAGACCCTAGGTCAACTTTGACCCATGTTTTTTAGGCTTCACCAACCTGTCTTTCCTTCCTTCTCATGCGATGCTCCAAAGCATCCAATGGTGGCTTTTTTCTCTTGCTGAGTTGTCCACGATCCTTCTTCCTTATTGATTTGTCATCCTCGATCTCATCATCCAAGAACTTGCTTTTCCTTACTTCGCTCCATCTTTTCTGCTCTTTTTCTCACTTCGACCCAGTAACAGTCACTGTGTCTTCTGCGCATTTCGTATTTTTCCTTTTCTTCCTTCATCTTTTCTTGCTTCCATAACCAAGGGCCAACAGGCCCCTAGCACTCACCTGTGACTCATCCCGAGGCACTTCAGATATGATCGTTCTGTTTTACTTCGACGTTAGACTACGTAGTACAGTCGTTGCTTTGTAGTCTATGCTTCCTTTCCTTCCTTGTGCAGACCGTGCTTTTCATGTCTGGTACCCAGTTTCAATTGCACCTGGTACCTAGACCCTTTTCTTCATGCTTTTACTGAGAATTGCAAAGAAACTGGTTGTCATAGTACAACTTCAGTTGAATTCCATTGACCAAACCTTCCTTCCATTCTTCGTTTAATGTCTTCAGCTATGCAACTCCTCCTTCTGTTACATAGGCAATCTCATATGGACCGAGCCAATGCGTTCTAAACTTCCTAGGATGTTTCAGGAACTTACTGTCATATACCAGCACCAAATCACCTTGTTTAAATGCCTTCTTCTTGATGTGCCTGTCATGATAGGCCTTCTCTCGTTCCTTCTAAACCTGCTAATGGAACCCTACAATAAATATGTCCTCTTCTAGTTAGACCAACTGTGCAAGCCTCTCGCGAACAACGCTAGTGTCATTCATGTCTATAAATGCAACAATTCTTAATCTTGACCCCAAGTATTCCATTGGGACAACAACTTCGAGGCCATACACCAACTTGAAAGGGGTTTGCATTGTTAGTTTTTTGCAGGTGGTTCTATAGGCCCAAAGTACTGCAGGTACTCTTAAATCCCAGTCATCCCTGTTCACACTGAAAATCTTCGTCAGTGTTGTCTCCAAGATCTTATTGAATGCTTCAATCGTCCCATTTTCTTGAGGATGGTAAAGTGTGCTCTTCTGATGGTGGACTGCAAATTCCTCAGTCAAGGATTCAACTGTCTTATTGATGAAATGTGTGCCTTGATCACTCATAAGGATCTTTGGGCATCCAAACCTAGTGATGATGTCCTCAAATATGAAGAACGCAGATGTAGTTGCACTACAGTCCTTAACAACTCTTGCTTCGGCCCATCTAGTCAAGTACTCTGTTGCAGTAATTATGTACCTTTCTCTTGTGCGCTTTCCCAGTGGGTTTATAGGTCCTACGAAGTCAATGGCCCATTTCTCAAATGATTGTAGGGTTAGTTGTGGTGCTAATGGCATTTCATCTCTTCTGGATAGTTTCCCAACTCTTTGACATACATCACAGGCTCTAGACTAATCTTTAACATCTCTGTGTAAGGTAGGCCACCAAAGGTCAGCTCTCAGAACCTTCTGCGCAGTTTCTTTCCCTGCGTACTGTCCTCCTGTGATGCCTTCATGAGATTTTATGAGGATCAATGGTCACTCTGCCTCCATAACACACATCCTTAATATCTCATCAGGTCCCATCTTGTATAGTTGTCCAACTATAAGTGAAAAGTCTACAACGCGCACCACTAGTTGTTTCTTATGTTGAATTGTATACTCACTAGGTGCCATTCCTGTTGATAGGAACTGGACTATGTCTGCAAAGTGTTCATTGATATTTGTAATGGCTAGCAGCTGTGCATCTGGTAGTGTATCCTCCAAACTGGTGGGCTCTTTGCCATGTTCCAACCTCGACAAGTGGTCAGGACCTTTGTTCATTCTTCCTGGTTTAACCACAATTTAAAAATTATATTTCTGAAATAACAGAAGCCATATGCATATTCTCCCCTCGAACACTGGCTTGTTGACTAAGTACTTTAGCTCAGAGTGATCAGTAAACATTTTAAAGTGTCTTCCCAACAAATAGTGGCGAAATTTCTGCAGTGCATACACCATGGCTAATCCTTCTCTTTCAGTAGTGGTATAATTAATATCATCTATGGATAGCTTCCTGCTAGAAGAGGTTAATGGGTGGTCGATGTCTATTTTTCTTGGTTATGCTAACATAGCTCCCAAGGAAATGGACGATGCATCGACATGCACATGAAACTATTTGCTCCAATCTAGGAAGACCAGAATAGGCGCAATAACCATCTTTTTTTTCAATGTGTCGAAGCTTTGTTGACATTGTTCTGTCCAACTAAACTAGCAATCCTTCTCCAAAATCTTCTCCATAGGTGCTGTAATCTGGGCATATCCTTTGATGAACTTCCTGTAATAGCCAGTATGTCCCAGCGCAGTGCGTAGTTGTTTGATTGAAGTAGGAGGTGGCAAATCAACTATAATGGCAATTTTAGATGGATCAATCAACAATCTCTGCTTGCATACAATATGACCTAATAGCACTCCAAATGGTGAGAAGAAGATGCACTTATTTAGATTCAAAGCAATTTGACACTTCCTGCATTTATCCAACATTAGCCTTAGACATTCCATATGATTCTTTAACAAACTAAAAACAGTCAAATCATCAAAATATGCTTCTAGAAATTTATGTTGAATTTCCTTTAATGCTTCAACCACCACCCTGGAAAAGATGGCTGGGGCATTCTTCAATCCAAATGGCATGACTGTATACTGATAGGATCCCCATTCTTTTGCAAACATGGTATTATGGCGGTCCTCCTTGGAAATCCGGATCTGATGGTATCTTGAAAAGACATCTGTAAAAGTATATACCTCCTGGCCTCCCACGTTATCTAACACTTCGTCAGTGAATGGTGTAGGGAAAGGGTCATGCAAGCAAGCATCGTTTAACTTCCCGAGGTCTATGCAGATCTTGATATCACATGTATTCTTATATTGCACCACCATAGGGCTGATCCATTCTGATTCTTCGACAGGTTCTATAATCCCTGCGTCCAACATTCCGTCGAGCTCAATCTTCACTTTCTCCTTATATTTTGGGTTCAGTCTGTAGGGTCTCTATTTGACTGGTCTTGCATCTAGTTTCAAAGGGATCCTCATCTCTCCCATAGGCCCTTTGATACCCTTCATATTAGTGAACTTGGTCGGAAACAAGTCCTGATACTCATGCAACAACTCTGTAATCTTGTCAATGGTAGCAACATCCCAATTGTCTCCGACATTTGCAAGCTTCGGTGTCTCCTCTATTCCAATATTGACCTTCTTAATCTTGATCGCCTGTCCAATGAATGGTAGCTCAAATCTTGGTCCTTTCACATCTCTCTGACCTTATGTTTCTGTGATGTTCACCTTCCTTGGATCATCGTCTTCATCTGCATTGATGTTGTAACAGCCTTGTAATTTCTGGAGAGGCGTAGTCCATTTGTCCTCTTCTTGTTCCAAGGGAAGGCTAGATGCTTCCTCAAATAATTTTTGTCTTGCAATCTATAATGCTTGATCTATTGAAGGATATTGACTTTGAAATAAGAAGGTGGTTACAAAATTCTGAGTCATACCTTCCCAATCTGTAGTGATGAGGCATAACTCTGCTTGAAGGTACCAGTTAATAGGGGTCGTATCCAGCGTGTTTATGAATTTGTGCACCCATTTCTCTTGAGGAACATTGCTCCAGGTTTCCTCGCAACTTCGCACATGGTCCCTTGGGCAGATTTGACCTGTGTACCTTACTTCACAGCCTTCTACTTGTGTTGAGAACCGCGTTGTCATCAAAGTACGACATTGTATCCAGTCTGTGATATTACTTTTGTGTGTCCCCCACCATCTTGCTGGTGTGTCTTTTAGGGCCTCATCCATTTCCAACAACCTCTGTTGTGTTGGTACACTTGCTTCAAAGTCTGCTAGGAAGTCTTATAACGGATTCATACCATCAAATGTGGGCAAGTTAGTTACTGTTGTGCCGATCCAGTGAACTTCTCTAGTTAATCTAGCACATCTCCTTGTAGAGACTTCATACATCTGGTCTTCCAGTTCTCTAATGCTTCTTCTGAATTTGATGAACACGTGTTGTCACTTCGCCAGCTTAGGTTCCCATCGATCGCAGGATTAATGTAATCCTGCTATCTGGCTGTTAGTTTGTATATGTTTTCCAGTTCATATGTCCAGTATTCTTCTCTGATGGGTTCCGTGTATCGCTGACCTTCATATGGATCTAAAGGTGCTATGACCCTAAGGCCATCTCTTTCAAAATTCATACGTCTTTTCTTTAAATCAACCACAGTGGAATTATTGAAAGCCCAATCAATTCTTAACAGCACAGGGTAAGGATAGATGTCATCAACTATCTCAATTGCCTCAAAATCTGCAAACTTTCTTCATCCGTCGATGTCCACAGGGACATGTTCCAATATTCCAAAGGGGCTTACGACTTGCTGATTAGCCATTCTGAGCCTGATAGGGGAATAGATCAACTTCAGTTTTCCCATCAGTGCCCAAATTTGCTTCATCATGACATTGACCTCCAACCCTAAGTCGAGTACTACATAGTCTATATCATATTCTCCTATTTAAGAATTCAAGTGTAATTATTTATTTGTCCTTCTCCTTTTTGCGATTTGGTGTACTTCCCTATTCAGTAAGGGGTCTATCTTTCCTAGATCATCCCGTCTGCTTAAATTATGTAACTCTTGTACAATCCTTTCATCCTGGATCAACTTAATACAAGTATGTAAAAATTCCATGATCTTTCATACCTCTTTCCCTTCTCTTGGCGAAGCAGACTGATCAAATGCCTGAGGCATTCCATATTTTCTTACTTCTAGTCACGTTTTTTATGACGGACCTTGGTCTCCTTTGAACTCTTCTTCTAGCCTCCTCAAATATTTGTCTTTCTTTCTTTACATCAAAAGCTTGAGCCTTCTCTATGACTTTCCTAACTCCCGAGTCTTCTGTGGTCTTCCCTTGGGTGATTCTGTCTTCTCCTATAACAACGCCTCCTCTAGTGATAACAACGACTCTAGGGTCTTCTCCATGAGGTTTAACATATATCAGTTTCACTTGTGGGTTCTATTGGGTTCCTCGTCCTTCCTAAATCTTAGCTAGCAGCACATGACAATCTTCTATAACATGTTCAAACGAACTACAGTAGCTGCAAGTAGTGCAAGGGTTCTGACAATCCCTTGCCAAGTGTCCAGGTTGCGCGCAGTTGTAACAGATGATATGTCTTTGGCTTCGACCCATACCTCCTCCTCCTCCTCCTCTAAATCCATCGTGAGGATTGAAGTTTCCTCTTCCTGGAGAGTTATACTGCGTAGTGTTTCCTTCTTGCTGTACTTTTCTTTTGGCAAATATTTAACAGACAATGCATGGTTGTATGCTTGTCATTGATGGAAAGTACAACAATGAAGATGGCATGAGTATAGAAAGTATGTAATAGATGGGCATTATGAGAAGATGTTGCAGAGAATATTCGAATGATCTCAGAAGAGATAGTGCAAAGGATTGTTGGGAGATCATTGATGGGAAGATCAGAGTGAACAAAGTAAGCTTGGGAGGAGAAGCAACATTTCTAATCGTTGGATCCCATTTAAATTCCTGAAAGAAGGAGGACCATCAGATATGATTGTAGACAAGAAGAATGCGCAAAAGAGGAGGACAGATCTCAGGCGTCAGATCTGAGCATAAGTTCTGACCATCGTTGGATCAGGGAGAACCTGCACGTTCATTAAAGTGCAAGGAGAAGCGGGTATACAAAATTCCAAAAGGAGGAGGACCGTCCATATTCTGGCATGACACGTGGACATAGATCAGCATTTCGCTAACTGGAAAGTCAAAAGTATGAAATGATCCAACCTCTCATCTCCCAAAATCGCGATATGCGAAATCACGATTTAATTGTAGCCATCAGATCAAGTTGTGATCTGGACCGTTTATCCGACTCCATTTCGGAGTTTCACAGATCGAGAGTTGGAGATGTCAAAGAATATTAACCACAGGAATGTCGAAATCACGATATTCGAAATCATGATTTAATCGCAGCCGTCAGATCAAGGTTTGATCTAGACCGTTGATCCGACTCCATTTCGGAGTTTCGCGAATTGCGACTTGGAGAGGCAAGAAACATAACCACAAGAATGCTAAAATCGCGATATGATCTGAGATGTTAAATCAAGATCAGATTTGAACCATCGAATCATAGGTCAAGTGGAAAGCGATTGGAATTTCACTGACTTGGAGTCAACGGAGCATGGTGTGGAAACTCGCGAGATGCGAGATCGCGATAAGATCTGGACCATCGGATCTATGGAGATTTCAACCGTCGATCAGACTCGTTGAAGTTTATAAAATCGTGAAATATGAAGAGCCTTTTGGCATAGCCTATGGTCACCGCCGGTGGTCATGAGAAGGGAAGGAGTCAGTTCCGATAAACTCCATTTCGGTGTTTCGTGGATAGCGACTTGGAGAATCGAGATGCCTCATCTCCAGATTCACGAAATGCGAAATCATGAAAGTGATTTATGCATAAGCGTGTGGTCACAACCATTGGGCACATCGATGGAAGATGGAGGAAGAAGCTAGAGGTGCTAAGTTTCACCACAGGGATACCGAAATGTTGAATTACAAAATGGCGAAACAGGCACAAGATTCTTTATTCTTAATCCAATGGTTCAAGTGAGTTTGAATATGATCGGAGGGCTACTGTTCTCTCTCACAGTTAATTCATTAGTTACAAATTAGTTATCAAAATCGATTCATGATTCCTGATCGGTTGGCATTTTAGTTGCTTAGATGGTTTTCTTTTGCCTAAGAATATTCAAAGTGTAACTGCTGTGGGAGTTGTGCATAAAAGAAAAAGATACAGACTGTGCGTGGTTGGTCATTATGGACGAAAAATGAATTAAACTGTAAGAAAGGGAAAATCACAGAATGCGCAGTGAGAGACTGAAAATATGCGCAGTGTGAGATAAAACTCGAAGAAGAGTAATAGATGAGGAATAGAATTGAAGCAGAGAAGAATGATAGAACAAGTTGAAGCAGAGCAGAATTGTAGAACAGACAAAGGAAGAGAAGAATTACAGAACAGTTAGAAGAAGACCAGATTTACAGAACAAAGAAGAAGTGGTAAGAATCGATTTATCTGTGTAGTTGGTTGTTTAATCATTCATTAATATTCCAGGGTGGTTGGGAGGTGCTAGGGAGGACCGTTTTCCTCAATGGTTCAAGTGGGAGCTTGAACAGAGGGAGTTGTAGCTTCCATCTGGTTGCAGCCAAAGAAACCAGGGTGGCAGGGTGGTGCAAGGGAGAACAAGTGTTCTCTGTTATACAGGTTGGAGCCTGTGTAACTGGAAGTTGATGCTTCCATTCAGTTGATGTTGGAACATTAATGGAGTTGGTGCTTCCTTCTAGTGGGTGCTAGAGAAACCAGAGAGTTGGTGCTCTCAAACAAGTTGGAGCTTGTAAAACAGAGGTAGTAGCCTCACATTGAGTTGGTGCTCAATTATAGATGATGTACAGAACTTAAAAGGCTGTCTATCATTTCGAAGAAGAAGAGGTTTTCTCCCTTTATGGGTTTCCTCGTGAAAAACTATCTCTGTGCATATCTTATGTGTGACTGATGCTCATTATTTATATCGTCTATATGTTGTATAATATTGATGGTCACTTGAAGAAAATTTAAGAATGGTTTAATAGTTTTATTATTGTTTAAGCACAGTAACAAGTTATTCACCCTCCCCTCTCAGTTGTCTTAGTAATTTCAACAATTGGTTTCAGAGTAGGTTCCTTTTATTCAAAGGTAGATCTGTAAACTTAAACATGAGAAGTCATGAAGGGACTTCAGCCAGTAAGCCTCCTTTGTTTGATGGAACAAATTTTTCTTTTTGGAAGGTTAGAATGAGAACATATCTAATGGCCTTAGGTGCTGATGTTTTGGATGTAGTAGAGACTGGATACATAAAGCATGTTGTGCTAGCTTCCAAGGATGATAAGTTAGAATTTAGCTTTAATGCTAAAATAATGAATGCTATCTTGAATGGACTTGCAGAAGCCGAATTTGTAAAGGTGATGCACCTTTAAACTGCCAAAGAAATGTGGGATAAACTTATTAGCAGCTATGAAGGAAATGAGAAAGTAAAAGATACTAAACTTCAAACATTTAGGTTGAAATTTGAACAACTAAAGATGAATGAAGATGAAACAGTTAGCAATTATTTTTTAAGAGTTGAAGAACTTGTGAATGCCATGAAGGGTCTTGGTGAGAAGTTTGATGAATCACTCTTAGTTCAGAATATTTTAAGATCTCTACCTGATAAATTTAATCCAAAAGTCTCTGCAATAGAAGAATTAAATGATCTTAAAACTCTGTCCATTGATCAACTTCTAGGAAGTTTAACTGCATATGAAATGAGAATTAGCAAAGATAAATCCATTACTAGAGAAGCATCGTTTAAAGCAGACAAGAATATTGATTCAGAATTAGATGATAATGAGGCAAAAATTGTGAGAAGGTTAAAGAAAGGATCAGGAAAATATCAAGGCAAGTTGCCCTGCAAATGCTTTAATTGTGGTAAGATAGGTCATTTTGCATCTAAGTGTCCCCATTAGAAAAAGGACCAGAACTCTTATGATGAAAAGAAGTACCAATTCAAGAAATATAGTAAGAAGAAAAGCTTGGTTGCAAATAATGACAATTCCTCAGAAGACACCAACAATGACTCTTCCTGTAAAGATAAGGTAAATGACTTCATGCTTATGGACAAAGAGGATTATGATAATAAAAGCACCGGCAGTGATGATAATGATGAAGAAGATGTGGTTGATATGGAAGGAGAACTGATCAGTGCACTGGAAGAAATTGATAGACTCAGAATTAAGAACATAAAACAAAAACAATTGTTGACACAGTTCGAGAAAGACAGTAAAAAACCTGATGAAGACTTTTTCTACTGAAAGTGGAATTAAAAGAGGCAAATAAAATAGAAGATATATTGAAACAAAAATTGTCAGAGAAGAAAGTCAGGTGTGAAGCCTTAGAAGAAGA
>ML779278.1:684528-701529 GCA_009831015.1 Picea engelmannii | reverse complement strand
ACTCGTTGAAGTTTATAAACTCGCAAAATATGAAGCGCCTTTTAGCACAGCCTATGGTCACCGCCGGTGGTCACGAGAAGGGAAGGAGTCAGTTCAGATAAGCTCCATTTCATCATCATGCCATACTGACTTGCAAAATGTGCAATACAAATTTGTGGGTGTCTGAACATATTTCTGCATGTAATAACACTCACCAGGGCGATGTCTGTTTCTGCATACTTCACACCAGGGTAAGGTGACCTACTTCAAGGGGCTCGGAGATCCAGAGGCCAAATATTCATGGAATAGAGGGCAATGCTCCTTGTCATGGCACTTCTGATCTGCATTTGACACACCAAATTTCTTCTCATTTGTCTTTTCCCTTGTCTTTCTTCATATCTTCAACCTGCAAGGACACACTAGTTAGTTGACTCAAGATATGACTCATACCTGAGCTAGATTCTCCCATAGGGGCTGATTCAATCTTCACGGTGATCTTCAATGCCTCCGCCTACGAAGCAATATTTTGTTGCATCTGAGGAACTTTGATGTGTGGTAAAAGGGTAGCAATGAACCATTCCTTGTTCTGCTCATCTGGGATCTGAAAAGTCAATCGGCCTGTTAAGGTCTTGACTCTTTGATCAAACTCCCAAACTGGTTCGACTACCTTCTTCTTGAACTCCTTCAGTTATGTAATACATCGGGACTCCGACTTAGGTTTCTTAAACTATGCAATCAACGCATTCTTTATCTCATTTAGTGGCTTAGGCTATGCAATTCCTTGGACAAGTTTCATGTACCAACTCAGTGCGCGATCTCTTAGAGTTGTACTTAACTGAGTTCTTTTGACAGCTTCATCGGTGACATTCTTAATGTTCCATACGGCTTCACATAGGAACCAGTGTTGATTAGGATCTTCGGATCCATCTCCCTTAAAGATAGGGAGCCTCATCTCATCTGCCATAGATATTCCTAGGTTTCCTGACTGAGTATGTGGTAGGCTACTAGTGATAGTGCTCTGAACGCTTTGGTGACTCTGATTAATTTGATTGCTTAATGTTGTTGAAACAACAGGAGGGATAATAGTACTTACTTCAACAGTTTGCGCAGTTCCTAAGGTTTCTGGCTCGTCCAGGCAAAGTTCTTTGGCTTCCCCTCCCTCTGCCCTAGTGGGGTTTGAATGTTCTTCATTTGTCAGAAACCCTCTTCTCCACTATAGAAACCCTTGTCCCATAGTTCTGCTTGAACAAGTTCGTAAGATGAACTTCTCTGAACACTCTTCCAATGTGTGTATGTCTAGCTTCTCGCTGTCTAAGTTCTTGAACATTAGCCTCTTCAAATCCGATCGATCTATTGTACCTTCAAGATGTTCTTCTCATGCAATAACATCTTGATTCTCAACTTTAGAAAATGTAAAAATTTCCCTCTGGATCCCTTAAAGTAATATCTCTCGGCTTGGCTATACGACTCTACTCTGTCAACAACAAAATCAATGATGTACCCTCCAATAGTTCTATCGAACCAATGATCTACTGCTCTGGATATGGCGTTATCAACTCTCTTGACCTTCTGGATCAATGCCGACGTCCAAACCACATGAGGTCTATATCTGATCTCAAATTGGGTAGCTTCTAACCTAGCTAACCACTCGTATAACTCTTGATGGATTCCTCTAAAGCATATCTTGTGTATATCGGTAAAGATATATCTTCCTAAGCAATACTCTGTACCCAGATTAGGGTTCTTGTTCTGGGCTTCAACGAAGTCCTTTTCTTGATCCTCTATCCACTTATGAATCTTTTTCTTTGATGGAAACCACCTTGACATTCCCTCAAGAAGATTCTTGTCCCGACAACAGAACCATTTGTTGGCACAAGGGCAGACCTAGGGTTCGGCTCCAAGAGTGCACCAACAAGCCTTAGCTACTGGCTCTTTTGGCAACACCTGTGAAGCAGATGAAGTCTCACCCGAAGTAGCTATGAGGGGGTTGTAAGATAGAGATGTCTACAACCAAGGGGAATATCAAGTGGGTCAAGTACCAGAACAACACAACATGCATATATCACTTATCAACTTAGATCTACTCCGCACAACTATAGATCTAATATAACACAGCAATGAAATAACAGTATAACAATGACAAAGAACAGAGTATCAATCACACACACGACACTAGATATACGTGGTTCACCCTCTCTCTAGGGATACGTCCACATAATTGTGATTATAATATATTAAGGTAAATCATAGAGTTCTTATTTGCGCTCTTAGCTAGTAGTTCTTCTTTCTTCTTCTCTCTTCCTCTTCCCTTCCTACGCACCCAGCTTCAGGACTTGACCTTCCCACCCAGCTGAAGGTCTTGCAATACTAGAAGGCCCTCACACTTAGCACTTCTCTCTCTTACAACAATAATCACTCATAAAAACAATAACAGTAATGAAAACAACCCCACCTAGGTCCTCTCGACCTTTATTTATACATTACAATAGCTCACCGACAGCCTTAGGTCGAAACCTAGGTGTCAAAACCCTAGATACCAAAACCCTAGGTCAACTTTGACCAGCGTTTTCTGAGCTTCGCCAGCCTATCTTTACTTCCTTCTCGCACGGTGCTCCAAAGAATCCAATGGTGGCCTTTTCCACTTGTTGAGTTGTCCAAGATCCTTCTTCCTTACTTCGCTCCATCTTTTCTGCTCTTTTTCTCACTTCAACCTAGTAACAGTCAGTCTTCCACGCAGTTCATATTTTGCCTTTTCTTCCTTAATATTTGATTGCTTCCATAACCAAGGGACAACACATGGTTGATAGATAATGGAACCACATGTCATATAATAGGAGCACGAGAGGTTTTTTTAGAGATTCACAGAGTCTGACTCAGATTTGTATGTGGAATTTGGAATAATGTCATTCCAGATAGAGTCGGGAGGCATATTGAGAGTGACGAATGTGTTATGGGTTCCAGAACTCAAGAGGAGTTTTCTCTCAGTCTCATTGATTGAGAAGAAGGGCTATTAGGTATTTTTCCAGGATGGATAGGCGTTGATCATGCCCAGAGGATCTAGCTCAGACACAACAACTACTTTTTGGAGTTAGAGAGAGAAATATGTATAGGATAAAGGGTCAGCCTATGTGAGCTATGGAAAGAAAAAACATAGTGGTAGAGAACAAGGAGAATGTAGATCCGAAGGTTTATCATCTTAGAGGGAGACATTCTTTAGTTTTAGGTTGGAAGGATCATCCTTCCAAGTCTATCCAGAAGAAGTCATGGTACAAGATGACCATGCAGGATGCTCAGATGATTCGGATTTATGAGTGGAATAAAATAAGACCAGAGATTTATAATGTTAACATAGATACACAATGAAAAATAACATAGATACATTAAAAATTGACTTCTATTAAATAAGAAATATGTTGAAAACTATAAAATGCATACTGAAAATAAGCTTGCTAGAATGGTGGCAGCTTATCTTTGAGAAGAGATGTGACAGATATGCTAATTCACAAGAAGAAGATTAGTACAATGAGGCTCTGAAGGCATTTTTACATTAAATATGAATTTCAAAACCCTAGACATCCAAAAACCTAACCCTAGAAGATGAAGCACCAAAAGTCATGTGGGCCCCGTTGGGGTAAGTTAGTACATTAACTTCCCAGGGTCGTAGCTTTTGCATACGATTTTCGTTTAGGTTGCATGATAGCTCGTTGGAAAGGTATTGATGAGGAGATTCATATAGGGGGATAAATCAAAGAATTTGGTTAATATTGAGGTGCTTGATCATGAAAAGAATCATTTAGGGCCTCAAACTAGCCCGAGAAGTTAAAAACTACTAAAATACTAAATTGCCAAAATTGCCATAAAATTGTTTTGAGCTAGTTGGAAAAGGTGGGTAGCCATCAATATCCACCTGGATTAATCCTCCCTCCTTAGGAGGAAATGGTATCCATTGCGTTGAGTTCTCCCATCATACGAGGAAAGTTCTATTGAATTTGGCCCCAGGTGAGCCACTTGCCTTGGTGCATGAGTTTCCCTGCTTTGACAACCCGATAAAGTTGGAACCTATGATGACGATTTTCCTTGACTTGTGTGTCCACGATATGATCAGTGGATGCATGTTCCATGCATTCAAGATTGAGCTCTGTTGGTGTCAATTGTTCTGCTATCTCCGAGGTGTCTAATAATGGTGGAAAATAAGGTTGAAGGAGGTCCACATTAAACAATGGGTGCAAGACAAAGAAGGGGGGAAGGTTGAGCTCAAAATCATTGTCACCCAAAAACATGGTAATGGTGTAAGGCCCATAATAGAGTGGATGAATCTTTCTATGAGGCCCTGTGAGGAGTTATTTCTACAAGAGAAACCAAAATTTGTCTCCTACTCGAAACTGGTGTGGCACCCAGTGTTGATGATGGCATTATCTGTACTTGGCATTGGACTTCTGTGAAATATCCTGAACCTGTTGGAATATGTGTTGGATCCACTCAATGAACTGGGTGGTTTTTTCAACTGCAGTTGGAGCATGCAATGAGTCTACCTGGGTGGTCGCAAGGGGTATTGCAACATCCATGGGACCCAATGGTTGAAATATCAACCCCACCTGAAAGGGGTTGTGGCTGGTTGATCTATGTATGGATATGTTGTAGTTGTGTTAAGCATACAAAAGAATCTCATCCCAAGTGTGAGGGTTCTTGGAATTGTACATGTGAAGGATGTGCGCGATCATCCGATTGACAACCTTGGTTTGGCCATCCATATGGGGGTGGAAGGCAGTGGACTTGGTGAGCTTGGTGTCTAGCAGTGACCAGAGGCTCGAGAAGAATGTGTTGAGGAACCCGCTGTACTGATATGAGATAATGGTTTGTGTGATCTCAAAGTGTACCCACACCCGTTCAAAGAAAATCTTGGCAGTGTCCTTCGTCATGATGTTGTTCTTGTAGGAGGCCAAAATTGCCATCTTGGAAAAGTGATCAACAATCACAAAAACAAAGTCATTTCCCCTCTTGGTGGAAGGGAGGCCTGACATGTATTCCATTGAGATGGATTCCTAGGGCCTGTTAGGAGTAGGCAGAGGAGTGTACAAGCCTTATTTCTGATGGTCGGTTTAGAAATAGCATAGGCAGTGCAGGACCATATATACTTGATGACATCTTGTGGAAGTTTCGGCGAATAAAAATGTCATTGCAACACTGCCACTGCATTTTCCATGCCGAAGTGTCCTACCACTTGATGAAATACAGAGATGGACCAGATGGCACATCAGTCCATCCTGAATATGTAAATTATTGATAGTTGTGTTGGTGCCCAACATCTGGTAGGTGTTGGAGAAGTCAGGATCTTTCTCATGGAGGTGGGGCCACTCGGAGGTCTCATGGACACAAGAATCTAGTACTGTGGTGAGTGTCATGATTGGAGAACGCCTAAGGCAATTAGCGACTCGGTTGGTACTTCATGTTTTATACTTGATGTTGAGGTGTAACTACTGCAAATATGTGGACCATTTCTGATGGTGGTCATTCTGCAATTTTCCTTGTGTCTGCATGAACTACAATGGCTTATGATCAGTGTGGATGAATGTCTCCTTCTTGAGAATGTAATGCCTCCATTGGCAGTAGGCTTTCACAATGGAGTACATTTGTTTGTCGTAAGTAGTGTACTTACGAATGACATCTATTAGTGTCTCACCATGATAGGCCACGAGGTGGTCATGATGAGTGAGGATTGCGCCCACAACATAGCCTGAAGCATCTATCTCGATCTCAAAGAGTTGTTGTAGGTCAGACATTGAGAGCACTAGTACTGAACACAAGTGTTGCTTTAGATCGTCAAATATTTTATGTTGGGACATGCCCCACACAAATTTTTCCTTACAACCACCTCTAGTCATTTGACTGAGGGCCCATGCAATATGGGAGAATCCCAACATGAACTTGTGATAGAAATTGGCAAGGCTTAAGAAGCTTTGAAGCTTAGTGAGCATGGTTGGGGGCTGGCGAGTCACATATGACTTGAATATTGGTTGGATCAACATGCACATCATGCACATCAACAATGTAGCCTAGATACTGGACCTTGTCCATGTTGAAGGAGAATTTTTCCAAGTTGGCATATAGCTTGTGCTGTCGCAGAGTGTGTAGAGCTTGTTGAATATGCTACAAGTGTTTTTCCCATTTCTTTCTGTAGATGAGGATGTCATCTAGATAAACCACCACAAAATAATTAGTGAAAGGTTGCAGGATATTGTCCATCGACCTCATGAAAGTTGTTGGGGCATTCATCAAACCAAAGGGCATGACCAACCATTCAAAAATACCTTCTTTTCACTTGAAGGCAGTTTTCCATACATCTGTCTGTTCTATTGGGACCTGATGGTAGCCAAACTTCATATCAATCTTACTGAAGTATCTGGCCTCCTTGAGTTTATCAAGGAAATCGTCAATTCAAGGAATTGGGTACTGGTTCATGACTGTGATTTTGTTTAGGGCCTGGTAATCAATGCAAAGTCACCAGGTTTCATCTTTCTTATGCACCAACATGATTGGGCTTCCACAAGGTGATGATTTGGGTCTGATGTGCCCCTTGTGGAGCAATTCTTGGATCCAACACTTGATCTCCTCATTTTCTAGCAGAGAGAGACGATATATTGGCCCATTTGGTAGTGGTGCATCAAGGTTCAGATCAATGGGATGCTTGACCTGACAATGCAAAGGTACTCTAGTAGGTGATGAGAAGATGTCTTTGTATTATTCCATGACCTTATCCATTTTCTTTGACTGCGTGGAGAGGTCGATCGCAAAGGCCATGGATGTGGTTGCAACCTTTCTCTCACTCTGAGAGAAAATCACGAAGAAGACAAACTTCCCAGTATGAGAAATGACCTTCCTGCATTGCTTGGAAGAGATCAAGGAAATAACACTAGGTGGGACTACCTCAGGTATCATGTACAATTTCCTGTTCAAAGTAATAATAACACTGAGAGGCCTAGACTCATATACAACATGACATTTCCATAAATAGGGGAGAAACATTAGACAATACCTCATCTTTGAATGGCTTGATGTCATACGACAGGCGACACTGTTGGATGATATGAAGATCGATTCCTTGACGGAGACATCTGATGGTGTAGGGATGCGAGTGCGACATTGTCAACAGGGCTAGTCGTTTGAAGACCTCTGTTGAGATGAGGTTCTTATGGATACTGCTATCAACGATGAAGTGTAGTGGAGTTCCTTTCACCCACATCTGTGAATGAAAGAAGCGTTCTCCTTCTTCTGGATCATCAGGTTCACCGGGCTGGATCTTGGTGGTAGAAATGATGGCACTGGGTTATGCATAAATGATTTGTCTCCCCTTCTCTGGTTTTGAATCAGATCTGGAGGGGTTTCCACCGCCCTCCTTTCGTCAGATTCTTCGTCTCTATTGTAGGATCCATCCCCTACTTCATGACACGTCACCATCCTTTAGTCTTGGAGTTTTCCTGTGATTTACTAACTGCTCAAGTGTTGAAAAAAACACTTATTTTTAGCTAACAGTTTATCAAGTCATGAACAATACACGGTTCAATTTCTTAAATGCATGCACATAGTTGAAAGTTTCTTTCTTTTCTTTAATAACATTTTTAACTAGATTTTTTTTTTTTTTTTTTTTAAAGAAAGAGGTAAGGTAGGGTGTCACTCCTTTAAAAGTACCCCCAATAGAGTTTTAAGCAACTCGCCCGTAAGCCCAAGCAGGCCAAGTGTTGTAACCATGCTCTCATACCAATTTGTAACACACCCACGATGGGGCAAACAAAAAAAATAGAAAAAAAGTTCGTCCTCCTTAGAGGAGCAAATCCTCTTTCTCTCTATGGGTTCTAATTTGGAGAGTCCAAGACTCAGCCCTAGCCTCCAGTCAATATTCTCTAAGTCTAAATCAAACGAGACTTTGAGACCATGATAGTCTCACCTCTAAATCAGACATAGACCCTTCCGACCTTTGTTGTAGGTCTTATGATACCCATGACCTTCTCCTTCGCACTTCAACGAAGTCTCGGAGTTGGTGTTAGCTCCTTTTATCTTGGCCTCTCCTCAGACGTGACCTTGGCAACGACCACGCGATTGTGGGTGCGGCCACAAGTAGTTTGGGCTCAAACTACTTTTGGGCCCGCAATCCTCCTCAAGTCTCCACGTGTCCTCCTGACGAAACCAGGGTTTGAATTGTGACCCGCCCTTGATATTTTAAACTTCATGAAACCCCTGTCCCCGCAATGCTACGAGATCATTGATCTTGTGATCTTGATGATACTGTCTAAATTGACGGTTTAGATCTGTGCCTCTCAAATCTACGGACTAGATCTATCCATCCTAGATCAACGACTATGATCTCTTCACAATTCCAGACTTCGGGGTTTTGAAATCTCAAACCCTTCTTCTTCCGTACTTCAAACTTTCGTAGCTAATGATCTGTAGACACCTGTCTCGCTCGATCAACGGTCTTGCTTCCACTTAGGGAGTTTGACCATTTAACCCAAATCGACGGTCCTCCAACCCTCTTCTTGATCGACGGTCAAGATCTCCTTCGAGTTTCGGACTTCTGAGATCTCAAGTCTCAAACCTTCTCCCCAATGAATTTTATTCGAAGGCTACAATCCTTCGACACATCTCCTCCTAATCTGGCGATCGAGGATTACTTCGGGTCCACACCCGAAGCTCACAAATTTTCTCCACGTGTCCTCTGAGTCTGATGGCTATGAATCACTTCAGGACTTTACCCAGAGTTCACGAATTTTCACCATGTGTCCTCCGATTCTGACGGTTATGAATCACTTCGGGACTTTACCCGAAGTTCATGGATTTGCACCACGTGTCCTCCAAATCCAACGACTATGAATCACTTCGAGCCTTCGAGGTTCAAAAATCTCAATTCTCAAACTGAAAACCCCACTAAAATCTTACCAGATCCCTCGATCTGTTGACAAGTGTCCCCATGTCGATCGATGTCTCACGACTCTTCGGCTCTTCGGGCTTCGGGAATCTCAAGTTGCAAACTTGCCTCCTCCCAGACTCACAGTATCTGACGATAGATCCACTCTGGTGATCCGACGCTTGAAGTTTACCCCTGACAATCTGACGGTTCAGATATTTTCCTGCGATCGGATGACTGAGATTCTACTTCGGGTTTTCGACTCTTTGGGCTTCGGAAATCTCAAGTCTCAAACTTGCCTCCTCTCAAACAGATTCCTCTGGAGTCCATGATCTGTTGCCACATGTCCCTCTCGATCGAGAGGTTCAGATTCACTTCGAGTCTTCGAGGTTTGGGAATTTCAACTTTTAACTGAAAAACCTCGAACAGATTTCTCCGGAGTCCACGATCCATCGCCATGTGTCTCTCTTGATGATGGACGGTCCCAAACTACATCGAGACTTCGAAACTTTGGTAAGCCCTCTTCTCCTGCGTGTGCAAGGTATTAAGGTTCGTGCACCTTGTTTATATCAAACGATTGTCGAGCCTCTATGGGGTGATCCAACGACCGATGTCGCTCCTCCTCTTAGGCTTCTGAATTACTCTGACTTAGAATGTTTTCTAATTGCTCAAAGGATTCGACCTTTTTCTCCTCCTTCGGGCTCGTCTCCTGGATTTCATCTGCGCTCCTGAAAGCGTTATCTCTTCTGAGCTTGATCTCTTTGAAGTTTTTTGTCGTCCCACGTGCTCCTTGCATTTTAGGGATCGCTTCAAACTCAGATCGAAGGTCAATGGTGATCGACGGTTCACAGGAATTGCGGGGTCCCGACATGCGGGTTCTTTACCAGGGAGTTCGACCTTCATAATCTAGAAATTCCTCGCTCGATTCTAGTCTAACTGGGATCGTTGATACTCCAACCCATCAATATCAATGACAAGGGTGAATTGCGGGCCGCAAACTAGTGCGTCCGCTATTTTCACCTTCGCACTCCACAGTGATTCCACACCCTCGATATTTGTTCATAGATCGACAATGCATATCAATTGCGGGGTCTAAATTGACCTTCGTACAACTTGACATCTCGGAGCCTTGAGCTCCAAATTTCCTAGACCCAAGTCATGTGGATCTTCGTAAAAATCTGGGGCTATGATCCCCACTCTTAGTCGGGTTTTTGGTTAAGGGAATAAGCGCAAGTTCAGAGTCTCCTAGACCACTGGTCTGAAGGGAACACCTTCCCAACTCACAAAGATTTAAGCTCTGAATCAAGGTAAGGTAACTTGTGAGGTTACCAAATCAATAAATATGCCCAGAGGCTTGCTCCAACTTCGGAACGATGATGTAAATCCCTGGGGAAAGCGCCTTCGAGTGATTAAAATGGGGTGTATAGATATTCAAGTAGAATTATAGGTTCTCAAGGAAACAACCGCATACCCATAACTTAATCATTTAATACATAGAAAGAAGCCTTTATAGACATGTAAATACTCACATGCATCCATTATTTACAATTCAAAACACAAGGCAAGAAAACACTTATTAGAACCGTAGAGTATGATGTAACTGCTGAAAGGGGTTCTCGTTTCCACCTAACCATAGGCTTAGTCACTCCCAATGGATTTATCACTGGCCACCCCCAAGCTTAAGCCACAATGCTTTGAGATTCAATCTCTTACTTCCAGCTCAACAAAAGTTAGGGACAAAGATTACTCTCCTTCTCCTAATACCGAAAATAGATGAGGACGAAGGTTACTCTCCTTCTCCTGGTTCAATCACTATTTTTTTTTTATCAGAACTCACTGTTCCTCCTTCAATCCTTCTTCATACCCAAGAGTTTCCGCTCTTGTCTTTGCATTTTCTCCACCCCAGTCTCCCTCTATCCACAACGCTTCCTTTCTTGCCTCCCACAACAAGATTACGTCTAGCTTGAATTCCCCAATCCATGGTCAGGTCCTGAAGCCTTACCAATGGGTAGTCTACCCCATCCCTTATTAACTCTTGAGGGGGCCTTCCCACCTACCAGCCTGACGGGAATTCATTTTTGGTCAGAGGGTTGTTCTGATCTAAGCAAATTAATTCCAACATGGTATTGGTTCAGTGGAGGTTAATGCAACCATTCCTAGTCCCCTCCACCATCTTTCACAACATTTCATGGTTTCTCTCTTAGCACATCCCCTCTTTCAACATTCATGCAACACGTAACCATTTTCTATTAAAATAATCAGAATTTAGATTCATCGACCATATACACAAGGTCCATCAAATCAAACATTCACTCTTTTAAGTTTTCCATAGTTCCTCGACCCATATAGTTATATTTACAGACTGGGGGAAATAGGGTGTTACATCAACAACTCCTTGAGCCTCTAAAATCCTTTCGCACATTTCTCGGTCCAAACAAAATTCTTTTTCTTCTTCAAATTTCGTAATCGGATTTGCTATCTTCGAAAAACCCTCGACAAACCGTCGATAGTATCCCGCTAAACCCATGAAGCTACGCACTTCTGGGTCATTCATCGGCGCAGCCATTCCATAATATCTTTAGGGTTTTTGTAATGGGTTATGGGATGTCGTCCCATGGGGTTTACCCATGATTAGGCCTTATTGTAAAAGTATAAATAAGTAAGAATGTAGGGTAGAAGAAAGAAGATAGCTTGTGGAGCTAAGTGCAAGTAGTTTTAAGCGGCTTTGTGCCACAAAATGTATGTGAGTAAGGCTTTGTGATCGATAGAGAAGTTGGCTCTGTGCCTTGACCTAGTTTGGAAGGAGGATCTGGTGCTTAGTGCGCAGATCTTCTATCTGGTGCGAAGCTTAGCTCCGTGACATAGTGCACATGAGCAACTGAATGCAAGAGATTGAAGAATAATAAAGAAGACGAAGTAGTTGGTGGACGTAGCCCCACACTAGGGTGAACCACGTATATCTTGTGTCTTGGTTTGATTTGTGCTTTGTTGGTTATGTTATGAATCTGCTCAGTGCCTTGAATGTTATGTATGATAGATAGATTTGTGGATGCTTAGTGCTTTACTTGTGTTAAGAATGAATGAGTGTTAGATCTAACTCAATGCTATGTGTTAAGTGGTGGAAATGATTAATCTTTGTTGTTACTGAGCCGATCCATATTAGGGTTTGTTCTGTGATGTTAATAAAGATAATGAACTAATTCTTATCATCTTCTAAGTGTTACTAGAGTACTTTGTGAATTATTGCTATCACAGAGTTGTGTCCCAGCTTGGTTACAGACACCTGCGTCCTGTAACCCCCCTTTTCCTTTACCTTAGGTGAGACTTCACCTGCTTCGCAGGTGTTGTTGAAAGGGACAGTAGTTAGGGTTTTGTTGGTGCACTGTTGAAGTGTTGAACCTCGGGTCTGCCCCTGTGCCAACATATTGCTATTGATATTTTTTGGTTCGAAGGTGTGCATAGTTATGTCATTTGTGAGTCACACATGTAATTGGAAGTAAGTCTATGATATTTTGATGTAGTGGTTCTAGAGAATACTATGTACTTGAGCCATTGTATACCCCCTAATGTAAAAAATTCATGGTGATCTAAAAACCACTATGTAAAGGATGGTTTGTGGTCAAAACCACTTGAGAGAGCATGGTTACAGGTAATCCAAGAAAACCTGATGCATAGTTGAGGGTAATCCAAGAAAACCCAGAGAATGGTTATAGGTAATCCGATAAAACCTGGTGCATGGTTGAGGGTAATCCAAGAAAACCCAAAACATGGTTATGGGTAAGCTGAAAAAAACCCAGGTTGATGATGATGCGATGAAGGGGGAGGTATGAGGAAGAATGGTTGAATGAACCATGTAGTTGAAAAGGACTAGCGATTACAGTAGCTGATGACCCATGTATTCCGGTAGATGGATTTCTTTTTATATGGACGTCAATAATTCAGATGAAGGTATAAGAGGAAGCAGATGAAGATATGACCACATAGATATTTAGATAAGTAGTCATTAATGGAGAGTGTTGGAATATATAATTCATATTTATCTAATATGTTTGCTAATGTATTGAGAAGTAGAGCTAATCTCTACATGAGTTGTGTGATCTTATTCTTAAGAGGTTGTTAAAGAGTTGGATATGTGAGATCCTAGTTTGGTGTATGGTTGAGATATTCTCTCAACCTCTCCACTTATCTTTGGAATAAGTTAGAAATGATAACAGTCTATACAGTCTATATAATAGAGTCTAATGTATTGATATTAAAAGTAAGTTTCATATATGCTAATGCCACTTGAACTTTATGGATGTAAATTGTGTAAAAGATTTTGAAACTTCTGAGTGAACACTTGGGGCAAATAAATTTGAAATATTTCAGCTTTATGGGTGGAGTTTTTTAAATGTCTGAAGTTTTGAGTGGACACTCCACCCACCCTCAAGGAAAGATAAAGTTGAAATATTTCAGCTTTATAGATGGAGTATCCACTCGAAATGAAAATATTTTAGCTTTATAGAGCTTTATAGATGGAGCATCTTCATAAGCGTGGGTCTTCAAGTGTCACATGGTGCTCATAATTAATCACTTTTGGAAAAACGAAGAAGCGAAAGAGGATGCCCCGCTAAATTCGAAACATGTTCCAAAGCATGAGCCTTTAATGGGCCACGTTGTACTCTTGACTCAATCACTTGATAAAAGAAAAAGGCAAAAGAGGTTGCCAACACCCACACAACTTGTTGCGAGCATCTTCCAAAGCATGACTCTCTAAATGGACACGTGGTCATCATCAGAAAAAGGCGGGCAATCCCTTCATTTCAACGCAAGGAATGAAATGTAAAGACAACGTACATAACATATAGCCAAACTATTGTGACCATTGATGCTAGGCTTGGGAACTTTTATACAATAATATATTAGTTTTCAATGTTTATATATTAGTTTTCAATGTTTATTTAAGAACTTTTTTAAAGTAGAAAAAATTTATTAGTTTTCAATGTTTTTTTAAGAACTTTTTTAAAGTAGAAAAAAATTTGCAGTATTCAAAATTATTGGTTTAATTTTTGTTAATACAAGAATTTGATATCCAGTTTAAAAGAATTTGATGGATATGTATAAATATAAATTTATAAAGAAGCATATTTTCATTTTTACTAAATATTTTTAATTTTTAAATATTCCTTTATTTTCTCTATTTAAAAAAACAATAATTTTTTTAATTAATTAAAAAAACTTTTAAATTAAATTTCAAATCCATTTTAAAAATATTTATAAAAATATATATAATACAAAATATTTTTTATAAAGTAACATTAAGTCGAGCAATCACTTATAAAAATAAAAATAAAAAATTGAAATTGTCCCTTAGTGATAGCATATGATATATAATATTGTGTTGATCTTTAGACCTATTTTAAAATAAAGTGAAATATTTTATTAATCGTTATATATGAGATATAGTATTTTAGTAATGATGTCTTGACATATTTTTTAAATTATATATTAAAAATTAGATAAATTTTATTTGTTATATATATATATATATATATATATATATATATATATATATATATATATATATATATATATAACATTCAACCTAAAATAGATTTTGTAAAGAAAAACCATGCAATACAAAGTTCAAAATAGCTCCACTGTAAATAAAATTTAAATGTATAATTTCAACTTAAAGAAATTAATAATTTATCATTTTTCAAAAATAAAATCTGTTATTATATTTAATTCTTTAAATTATTCAATCAATTTTAAAAATAAAATGAAATATTTATACTAAATCAAAATACATTTAACTTTTTAAATTAATTAATTAATTTTTAAAATAAAATAAAATATTTATAAAAATTTTAAAATAAAAAGAAATATTTATACAAAATAAAAATACATTTAACTTTTTAATTAATCAATCAATTTTTAAAATAAATAAAATATTTATACAAAATTCAAATTAAAATAAGTTAAATTTAACGAAACATAAATTTATAATTTCAACATAAAATTTTAAAATAAATGAAATATTTATATAAAATTAAAGTTAAAATAAATTTAATTTAACCAAACATAAATTTATAATTTTAATATAAAAAAAAATTAATAATTTTTTATATTTTTAAATAAAATTTAAAAATACATCCTATATAAATTCACAATCATTTCTAAAAATAAACTGAAATAATCATATATGACAAGATATTTTCCCAATAATCACATTGATCCATTTCTTTGAAATAAATTTTAAAAAGTTAAAACATACAATATATTGTTAAAATGAACCTAAATATACAATTTAAACATTAATGAACTAATAATTTTAGTCTTTTATGTGTTTTATGTGAATAGAGTAAAAGTATTACAAGTTTTATAAGTTTTGTGAATTTATAATAATTATCAAGATTTCTAAATGGTTAGAAGATTAACATTTTATATAAATCGATTGATAATTATTAAGTATGGAGTTGGAGTGTTGATTTTTTAATGGTTAAATATGTTTATTAATAAATGATGTTATTAAATTTATGATGCATGCATTAATTTTATAAGAGAGTATGGTAAGTGGACTTTGTTGTCGTCCTTATACACATTTGCAAACGTGAGTTAAGTCCGGCTCACTTAGTGTGTCCTTGGAGGCACAATGCCTAGGTTCACAGCTCACGTTGTCACTTTGACCAAAACCTCTTCCGTCTAGGCTCACTCCTAGGGAAGCCAAAGGGGGTAGACCTTAGTTTCTAGATGATTAGTAGTTAATGTTCTAGGAGTTAATTTTAATTTCTTACAAGGTTTGAGGGATTCTAATCCTAAGATGCACAAGTAGCAATGCAAGATGCAAGGGTTAGTATGTAAGTCAAGCTTTTTCCTAGGGCAACTAAGACTAGTGCCTAAAGATTGGGCAAGGGGTCAACTAAGTTAGAGGGTTGTTCATTACAAGTAGATTACAATATTACTTACAAAGAATAATTGAACTCAAAAATAGTTACAAGATTTACAATTTAAAGAATGATGGATTACAACAACAAGCTAACCAATTATCTATTTGTGTTTGTGCGGGATATCAAGAGATTAAAGCATCACATCACATTATCATCAAAGCATCAAGATCATCATCATCAATACATCAAAATAAGAAAAGATGAGCACAAGTATTAAAGATGAGGACCAACCACCCTTAAATAAAAAACCCACAAGTAGTTTTAATGAGTTAAGTCCCAGGTTAAGTTGTTAAGCTTTCTTAAGGTTTTCCAATTTTACTAAGCTTTCACCAAAGCCTCCTCCTCCTATTGCCAAATAACTGTTGAATGCTCAATAAGTGTTGCCACCCTAGCTTCACAGGTCAGCCCAAAACAAGAGTACTTCCCGGAGAGGACACATTCTGTGCGCCGTGAGATAGTCCCCTGCCTACACACTCCGTTGTTTTCCTCAAACCCCATTTTAGATGGTGAAGATGGTGGTCTAAGGTACCCTAAATAGTCTATTAAGTTTATATATTAGTTAGGTAGACTTTTATGAGTGTTTAGGAGTATTTTAAAGATTTTATGACACTTTTTAATGGTGATTTAGTGACTTGGCCGAAACTCACTTTGGCCTTAAAAATGTGTTGTTTAAGTTACAAGGTCAAGAGCATTAACACATGTAGATGTCACCAAAATGCACAAAAGAGATAGCTTGAAATAAATAGCAAAAGGCAAGAACAACTTGCCAATCAATAGAGATGTGCAATCACACTTATGTTAAGTTTTAAAGAAAAAAGCACCAAGTGTGAAAGAGAAGAAAATTTATGTGTGCCTACTTATCAACTTATGAAAAAGTTACTTCATATATGGCATCAAGAAAGTTCTAAGCATTAAACAAAGATACCACTTACTTAGTTAAGCATTTAGGTTGTATATCTAAGCATGAGAGATAAAAATAAACATTTGTGGGACTAAGCATGCATGAGATCTCAATAAGTTGATTTAGATGCCTAATAGGCTTAAGCTAGAGGATTACTTAGTGTATTAGATCTAGATCTAGGATATTAGAACATTATAGCATTTAGATCATTAACCACAAATTAAAACCCTAACCTAACCCTTTGGGGTATTCCTCTCCCAACAAGGTAGGCAATTAATTATCTTGCTTATTAA
>ML779278.1:654039-678715 GCA_009831015.1 Picea engelmannii | reverse complement strand
TGAAAAATCTCTTCAATCAATCAAATTTCAATTTTTTATTGTTATGCATAAAACCATAGTAAAAGATTGTAAAGACCATAAATGAGCTAAATAGACTCATTTTTTAGGGTGTTCCCTATTGACAAATTTGCATCGACTATAATGCTATTAGTCCCTGTCGAAGGCGTAGAGGGACTATAGCGATCAATAATTCGTTTACTTCATATTAATATGTCCTTTGACTATAAATTTTTCCATAATCTCTATTGTTCGAACTAGAGAACTAAAACATTATTTTTTATATAATAAAAAAAACCTTATATGTTATCATCTCATTGGAGAATAGATTCGAAGTCTTATTGACAACTTTGCTATTCCCAATGTTTTAAATGTTTAGATATCCAAAGTTTTGAGCATCGACGCTCTTTTTTTAATTTTTTTATTTTTATTGAAATGTTTACATACCAAAAGTTTTGAGCATACACACTCTTTTTTAATTTTTTTATTATTTCTATTTTTATTGAAATGTTTATATACCGAAAGTTTTGAGCATTGACACTCTTTTTTTAGGTACTTGAGTAGGCCTGAAAGCTTAAATGTTTACATAGCGTGAGGCCCTTAAACAGGCCTGACATCCTTAAATGTTTACTTAAATAGGCCTATCACAATACATTTTTCCTCGAATTTTTCCATACAATCTTGTAGTGAATTTGGACAATATTGTTGTCCACCACCACTTGCATAGTCATCATATGTTTCATATTTCTTCTATGCTTGGAATTTAATTTAGTCATCATTGAAGATACATATATTCTTTACTAGTTCACTAGTTGTTTCTTGTTCATTGGTTCGTCAGTTGCTGCTTGTTGTTGTTTGGTTCAACTTTGCAAGGTTGAGGTCATGCACCTGCAGTTGGACCTGTTGGTGCTTGCTCACTAGTTTGTTGCTTGCTGCTTGCTTTTGTTTGCTTTAAATTTGCAAGGTTGGAGCCCTGCACCTGCAGTTGGAGTTGTTTTTTCACTTTGCAGGGTTCAGGTCCTGCACCCACAATTGGACCTATGATTCTGTCGTTCATCATTGACGAGTAAGTTTCAATACCATAGTTTCAGTCGTATTCATTGTTTGTTGTTTACTGTTTATAGTTTGCAAGTAAGAATGTTTAAATATTTCCACTTGCATAGTCATCATATGTTTCATATTTCTTCTATGTTTGGAATGCAATTTAGTCATCATTGAAGATACACATATTCTTTATTGGTTCACTGGTTGTTGCTTGTTCACTAGTTCGTTGGTTTGTTGGTTGTTTCTTCTTGTTGTTTGGTTCAATTTTGTAAGTTTGAGGTCATGCACCTGCAGTTGGACCTGTTGGTTCTTGCTCACTAGTTTGTTGCTTGCTGCTTTTGTTTGCTTCTACTTTGCAAGGTTGGGGTCCTGCAGTGGTAGTTGGAGCTATTTTTTTCACTTTGCAGGGTTTAAGTCCTACACCTGCAATTGGACCTGTGATTCTATCATTCATCATTGATGAGTAAGTTTCAATACCATAGTGTCATTCATATTCATTGTTCACTGTTTGTTGTTTCCAATTTTCAAGTAAGAATGTTTAAGTATTTATTCATCATTCTTATCCTGCAGACTTTCCATAGAGGTTGGCATATCTTTTTCTCCTGCTCTTAAATTTTCCTCCATTTTTTTGCCTAGGCTCTGCACCATGTGCATGCCAATGTTGTCTGCACAACTCTGGCTGTCATTTTTTCTAGCATTACAAATCTCGGTCCTTTTCCATATGTGACAAAGTGGAAATCTAACACCTCAATTGAATAAGGAAATTCTTTAGCCTTCGCACCTTGCCCTCGATGATATTCCTAGCTTTCCAGGGAATGAGTACCTACCTATCCCGTACGGGAATCGAACCCGTGTCTTTCACATGAAAAATATGATGTCAAGCTTGTTGCCTTTGCAAAATGTTCTTGTAGAAGAAAACAACAAGTAGGTGTAGAAGGGCTAAGTATGATACAATGGTAACCAAGCTACAAAAAAATTGCACACCAATGCTAGGCATTATCCATCTTTGTCGGTGACATGTTTCAGTAAGTTATAAAGAAAAAAGTTTCAGGACCTGGAATGCAAATCCTGGGTAATTCTAGGACCTGTTATTGCACTTTGCAGGGTTGAAATCCTGCACTTGCAATTGGACCTGCAATTCTGTCGTTCATCATTGACGAGTAATTTTCAATACCATAGTTTCATTCGTATTCGTTCTTTACTGTTTACTATTTACAGTTTGTAAATAAGAATGTTCAGATATTTATTCATCACTCCTATGATGCAAAATTTCCATAGAGGTTGGAATATCTTTCCCTCCTTCCCTTAAATTTTTCTCCAATTTTTTCTCCAAACTTTGAACCATATGTATGCCAATGTTGTGTGCACAACTCCGGCTATCATTTTTTCTAGCATTACAAATCCCGGTCCTTTACCTTATGTGACAAAGTGGAGATCTAACACCCCAATTGAATAAGGAAATTCTTTAGCCTTGCCACCATGCCCTCGATGATATTCCCACCTTGCCCGAGAATGAGTACCTACATGCCTTTGAAAAATGTTCTTGTAGAAGAAAAAGATGTTGAGATGGTGCTAGCAAGAGTAATTTTTCGTGGATTGCAATATTCAATCTTTATATCGCTCTGCGTGCAACATTGCCAACATATTGAATGTTTTTTCAAGTGCATTACACCATTTACATCTGAACGAAACCATTATCATTCTAGGAGACTTCAATGTTGACATGCTCAAAAATAGTGCCATAACAAAAGAATTGGAAAACTACATGTGCAATTACAATCTCTGCTTTCTTTTGGTTAAGATAAAGCATGTACAAAACACACTTATTGACCATGTATGGTCAAATGTGCCCATTTCACAATACACCCTCTTTATCTTATATACATACTGGTCTGACCATGATACAATTTGTCTTCTACTTGAATTATGAAATATACATCAAAGATATTACAAAATCATATTTCCATGTCTCAAAGCATATTTGGATACTTTGTTGCACAAAACCAAATCATTCAGCTAGGATCATCCAACTTCTTAATATTTTCTAGCTTGTAATATATTTTGGCCAGGAAAAATTATATATAACCACAACCATGGATCAAGAAAAACAAAGGTTCATGCTTCTAACTCTATCTTTTATTCTATTTCTTTGATTCCCATTTACTGTATGTACATATTACTTGTTTTCCCTTACATACCAACTTACATTCATGTTCATTGTATTTTGTGCGTTCCCACATTGAAACAAACAAAATAACTAGAGAAGACGAAGCACTCTTAACCACAAATGTAGAAGAAGAGATACAAAGGTGCATGCTTCTACTCTTATTTCATATTCCATTGTTTTGTATTTCATTTATTGTCTGTGTATTTATTCTACTACTTTGCACCTAATTTATTGTATCTAGATACTACATATCTTCCTACATAATAACTTATCTTCATGTCAACTGTATTTTCTGTACTGCTACATTGAAATAAATAGAACTGTATTTATTTTTTTACATGTCTTTCTACATACCAACTTACCTTCATGTCCATTTTATTTTCTGCATTGCTACATTGAAAGAAACAGATTAGTTGGACAAGAGGATGAAATCTTATATGCCACAACAGAGAAATCTGAAGTACAATCTTCAAAAAGGTATACCAATAGTGATAGTAAATCAAACACACAAAATGAGTAGGTGGATAAAATATTGGACTAGAAAATGATGATTTGGAAACAATGGACCTTTTTTGAGACTTCCCACTTCCGAAAATTACCCTCCCCTTTTCTATTTTCGCACTCTCTTTTATCCCTTTTTTCCCCTCTTCTATACTTAACCGAATTCCCCTTTCTTTTTCCCCTCTACTTTCCCTTTCTGGTTACTTTACTTAGTCGTTTTTCCAAAAATGTCTAGGTGCACGGGTTGGTGGACTCACTAGTTCACATTTCTACTCATGCTTCTATATCATGAGTCCGACCGACCCCTTCCTCATTCCATACCTAGCCATTTTTTCGATCGCGGGTTCCCGGGCTGCTGGGCTCAAAATTGCGCTTCTATTGTTTTGTGTCTTGCAAACAGCACCCAGAGTTCTGTGATATACAAATTGACAGTCGGACTCCTGGGATGGTGGGCTCAAGATTGTGCTTATATTGTTTCGTGACCTACAAATAGTGCCCAGAGTTCCGCGATATACAAATTGACCGTCAGACTCCCCCATCATGCCATGTTCCGTGTTACACATTTTTTCACTCAAAATTTACGAGACATACAATTTGACCATCGAGTCCTCACGTCTCCTGAGTATCCCTTGACACCCTATTTCATGCTCCATCCCCTTCGAGCCTGTATGTGACATCCAAAACAATTATGAAAAATAAGCAATGCATATGCTTATTTAGTCGTTTTGGTGTTCATGTACACATGCTTGCATCAGAAAAAGTTGTATGAGTGGCATGGGCATGAGTAGTCAATCATCGCAAACATCAACAGAACGACAAGACAAAATGTAAAGATTCATACATTATTCTCTCACTATGTTTACCAAACAAATATCATGAGTTATGTATTCATCTATTCCATGATAAATATGTTGATGTCATCTACAACACATGCTTTTCAGTTCACAAGAAGTATCGACAAGCGCAAGTGAAACACCCAACATAGTGCAAGATCCACAGACTAAGAGGTATGGTTACAAAACTCTGAATTGCATACTTCATCCAAATTGTGCATCTACTTGTACATTTATGCCAAAAAAAAAATGATACAAACTGTCATTCACTTTACTTTTTCTGTTCAAAAGATGTCACTAGGTCTAAACTTATAACACCCAATATACTATCAATAGAAGGCTTAAACAACCACCAAACTAGACAAGTGTTAATTGGGGACATAATGGTCATGTATAGCACATACTTAGACAAGGAAAACAAAACTAGATGCATTATGCATGCTGACATGACAGACAACGAAGCCATGATGATAGTCACACTAACTATCCCTACACAACTTGTCCAGAAACATGCAAAAAACATCTTGCCAGGTAATGGGATATCCATTACAGATTTTAATATATTACCGAAAATAGTATATGACCGTGGTGATTGTGACCAGATTATATCGCTCAATGAAACAAGTATTGTGGAAAATCTTCCCACGATTTGTTCAGAATATCATTTCGTACCAGACACAACAGTCAACCAACTTGCACAGAGTAATGACATTTACCCACTTAGAACCATTGGTGCAGTTGTCGCACTCGCGAGAAAAGTTGTCTCGCAACACATTCTCCATATAAAAGATGGAGAATCAGACAACGACAAGGAAATGGTATCGTTCTCCATATCCAGTTTTGTCCTTTACTTTCACATGCTCATATATCTCAGTTATGTTACACAACTATTACATTGTTCCATGTTACAACTACAATTGTTCGACACCTATTCAAATTTATTTTCCTTGATGGAGCAACAATTGCATAAAGAGCAATTTCCACTTATGCTCTTAAAAAGTATAACAAAGAAAAAAGATGTTAAAGAAAGGATTTTTCGCACAACCAAAGCAACATTTGTAACAGAATTGTGAACAGACATAATATAGGATCTCAAGAAACTAACTAGCTCGACAACTGTTGTACGTTTACATCTACAATTCCATCCACACTTTGCACATAAAAATTTTCTTAAACAATTTTGTGCAGCTTTTTTGTTGTACACTTGTATATTATATTGTTCAATATATTAACTACTATGCTCACATGCGTAGGTTGAGGGTGTTTTGGTTGCAGCAAATGCGTACTCGACCCCCTTTGAGCCTGTATGTGCCAAATGCGACTCTCTTGCTTCTGCCTCTGCTTTCGTAAATGATGGCACAATTGATTGCCTACGATTCAGTAAAAAATTCCCTTACATATATAGACATTGCCTCAACACTAAGATCCAAACCCTCAACAACACAATTGTACATTGTATAATTAGACAACATGTATTACAAGATGTGCTTCCTAGGTTGGCAGAATTGTCATATGAAGTATACCTACAGAAAAAGGCAAACAATGTCTACATGTTACGCAACTTTCGCTTCCATAGAAAATTTACATTAAATGAGGACAATGCCATATTGCATATCGGTTGAACCAAAAAAAAAAATTCATATCATGTGTTGACAAGAAATAGAACAATCTCATATGTATATGTCCATGCTACCCAATCAAGATATGAATAGAGTTTTGCAGTGCCATGACAAAGTGAACTAGAAGCGCATAATATTGTTCAGTCCAGGAATGAGAAGCATGAGGAAAGACCTCATACAAAGTATCCAACTATGAATAAATTAGGTCCATCCTTTGATCCATCAAAATGGTTGCTCCTTTAAATGGAACCATCAGGCATTTTCAATAATATTGAAAATTTGGCATTGTTCAAACTCCATTAAGTTAAATGATGACACTTTTTTCCAGAACTAGTAATGTTAGAACATTGTCAGGTCAACATGATCTTGGTTCATAGTACTATCAGAAGCAAATGTTCATAGTGATCTTCGTTCTTAGTAATATAGTAATTGGCAAATTTCTTGGTGCCCATTTGGGGATTTGGTTATATATGGGATACAATGCCCAATCTCTGTTGGTTTTTTCCTGTCTTGTGTTTGGTAGACTTTTGTTCATGTGCTTTCGTACTATAGTTCAAGGTTCTCATGGGCTCGATTTTTGAATTATGGTTGGATGATAGATTCAGGATCTTATCGGGTTTTCTATGATCTTAAAGAATATACAAGACCTGCCTTGCCTTTTAATGTAAGCTCTGTGAAGAAAATGTAATATTTAGTTCATTTTAACACTTTTACTTGATTGATAAAATTACCAAAATTCTTCTTCAAAAATATTTTGAAATAAAAGGATATATGCTAGGTGAAGTCCAATGGGACTATGATATCAACCATAGAAAATTAAAATTAAAATTCGTCGTTGTTATACTTACGATCAAGTTGACAATACAATAATTTTACTTGAACAACCCTCCATTGATTTTTTTGTAGCTTTTCGATGCTTCTCTTATGAAAACACATCCTAGAAAGTATAACTATGACTCACTTTTTCTATTCCTTGATTGAAGAGCATGTTCACCTGTCAAATGCACTTCATCATTACTGTTAATACCATCAATGGGGCTTTGTTAAGACCAATTCCCGCTTCGGAAAATTTTCCTCCCATTTCTTTTTCCCCTCTACTTTCCCTTTTTGGTTGCTTAGTCATTTTTCAGAAAATGTCTAAGTGTCGGGGTTGGCAGATTCACGCGTTCACATTTCCACCGATGCTTTTATATCACAAGTCTAACTAACCGCTTCCCCATTCCATACTTAGCAAATTTTTCGATCGCGGGTTCCTGACCAAGAAGGCTCAAGATTGCGCTTCCATTGTTCCTCCCCCTACAAACAACACCCGAACTTCCCCAATATAAAAATTGACAACCAAATTCCCCTTTCTTTTTCTCCTCTACTTTCCCTTTCGGGTTACTTAATCGTTTTTCAGAATATGTCTCATGCTTTTATATCATGAGTCCAACCGACTGCTTCCCCATTCCATACCTGGCCACTTTTTCGATCGTTGGTTCCCAGGTAGGCGCGCTCAACATTGGGCTTCCATTGTTCTGCGACCTATAAACAACACCCAACGTTCCATGATATACAAATTGACTGCAGAATTTTGCCATCATGTCATGTTCTTTTTTACACATTTTGTAGTCAAAAGTTCAGAGACATACAATTTGACCATTGGGCCCTCAAGTCTCCTGAGTATAACTTGTGACCCTATTTTGAAGCCTGACTGACCGCTTTCCATACTTGGCCATTTCTTGGAATCTCTTTTGCAGGTCGTTGGGTTGGCGGGTTTACGAAATGTCCAATCCTTAATCACTCTTCATCGTCCCCTCCACCTTTTCACTTCTTTATAAATATGAAATTATTAATCTTTAATGATAACAACTCATCATGCAAGAACCGTAAAGATTGTCATTAATGGGCAAAAGGCTCGAGGAGATCTCCCATTAATACGAATTAAACCAAGATTTGTGGAGGATTATATTATCCCTTCTGAGTGTTCATTTCAAACATCATGGAATCTCTTTCGCGCGTCGTCAGGTTGGCGGCTTCATGACATCTCCAATCCTTAATCGCTTTTCGTCATCCTTGCCACCTTCACACTTCTTTCTAAGCATGAAATTAGTAAGATTTAATGGTAACAACTCATTACACAGGAACTGTTGAAATTGTCATTAATCAGCGAAAGGCTCAAGGAGATCTCCCATTGATATGCATTAAACCAAGATTTGTGGAGGGTTATATTATCCCTTCGGAGTGTTCATTTCAAACATCATCTAGAGCAAACATATGTTCTCATCAACTTATGGCAGCAACTTGACAACAGTTCTGTCAAGATACAATAAACACCTTCAGGCATGCTGACCAGAACTTCTAGTGGTCCAGGGCATATTCTTACTACTCATCTCCTTCCTCCCAGAAGGAAGTGGGGAGATGGTCCCTTAGTGTGCCGAGAGATATAATTCAAGCCAAATAATTCCAAGGCAACCTTGCCTGCTCAGACAACCCCCCTGTGTTTATTTGTTTTATAACCCTATAAAAATGTATATCCTGCCCCCCTGCATTTATTTGTTTTGTAACCCTATAAAAATGTATATCCTACATTCGCTCTGTATATCCATCGCCTGCTCCAAATTTCAAGGATTTTGCAGAAAAGCATGAAAGAATGGTCGACGCAGAGGTTGATGCAGTCGATTTTGAGCCGAAAAAAGATGATTTGATGGATGATAATATGAAGATGGATAATGGCAATGCAGACGTTGTTCCCACTCCTATGCCCAAATTGAAATCCACCATAATAGGGGGCACTTTCCAGCTCGACGATGGCGGCCCTAACAAGACCAAAGTAAGGGGTTTCAGAAAAGAAACCTACATTGAATGCAATAGCTTCTTTGCAACTCGAGAGTTTGAGTCTCTCGACTCGGATGGAAGTCCTAGCCCTCAGAGATGTATCCTTTCCTTTAATTTTTAGGGTTTTGGATTAGGGTTTGGATTTGTCCCTGGTGCAGATTGTGTCCCTGAAGTCTTTGACTGTAAGGAGATGGTCTCTTGGTGCGCCGAGAGATATATTTCAATCCAAAGAATTATTCAATTGCGGGACTAGTCTCTTGTTCTCTGGAGATACAATTAACGTCTTTGGGGGTGAGGACCAAAAATCTCAATGGTGCAAGGCATATTCCTACTATTCATCCCCTTCCGCCCAAAACGAAGTAATTTGGACCTCTGGAATTGCTCGTGCAGGCTGTGTCCCTGAATTCTTTGACTATAAGGAGGTGGTCTCTTGGTCCCCTTCCACCCAGAACAAAGTAATTTGGACCTATGGAATTTCTCATGCAGGTTGTGTCCTTGGAGTCTTTAACTGTAAGGAGGTGATCTCTTGGTGTGCCGAGAGATATATTTCAAGCCAAAGAATTATTCCAATACGGGACCACTCTCCTGTTTCTTTGTCACCTCAAGTATTTCGCAAGATGTTGAGATTTCAGAAGCCAACATTGACCTTCAGAGGAGAATACTGCAAGGAGTTCCTAAAAAATTATGATAATCATTTTTGTATGCATGTTCAAGAGCTTGTTGATGCCTTCTGCATGTTGTCACACTATATGAACAACACATAATTGTATGCATGTTTTTTTTTTTTTGTAACTCCTCTAACAATATTTATGAAAAGTATGTTCAATGCTTCGGTGCAAAGAAATCAGTCCAATGTCTATGGATAAATATATATTTCCCACTATTTTTCTTATAGATTTACTGTTAAAACATTGCCTTGGAATCTTGGTTGGTGCTTCTTTGCTGGATTTAACACCTCTTCTCGTTTTCATGGTTCAATAGTCTCGTAATTATTAAATATTGTATTGACTCAAGTAATTTGATCAAATATTAAGCATTGAACAATTATATGACAATGCATTGTGTTGATCACATGAGGCTTCTATGGAAACATAAATGAATTTCACACAGTTTCAAACCAACATTCAATTCCATTTGTAATGTAGATAGAACATAGCAACACTAATTCACGATGCGGGAGTTGGGGTCCTACCCAAGAAGTTTCATTCTCATATCATCCTTGCTAAGCGAACGATCTCTTATTTCCCTCTCGCTTCCTTGATTCCTTCACTCGAAAAGGAAACATATTATTGGTTTTCCATCCCCTGGCCTCTATTTGAGCACTTTTACTTTATTAATGAAATTACCAAATTTCTTCTTCGCAAATATTTTGAAAAAAAATGATACATGCTAGTTGAAGTCAAATGGGGCTGTGATATCAATCACAATATTACAATTCAAGTTCGTCGTTGTTATACTTACGGTCAATTTGACAATACAATAATTTTATTTCAACAACCCTCCACTGATTTCTCTGTAGATTTTTTATGCTTCTCTTATGCAAACACATCCTGGAAAGTATAAATATGACTCACTTTCTCTATTCTTTGATTGAAGACCTTGTAGAGTTGTCTAATTGACTTCATAGTTATTGTTGCTCCTAAAGTCTGCACCCAAGTGCTAAAGGGAAGAGCCAGGCCACTGGAAATTTGGAATGGTCATTCTTTTGAATTTGTTGGTGATTTAGAGGGTTGTTTCACCAAGACAAAAGCATGGTCAAATTGGCAAGATGATATGGATGAGGGTTCTCCTTGGCTATTAGAATATTAATGATAGACAAGTGAAACAATAGAGGTAAAAACATAGGGAAACAACAAATCATTCAATGAATAATCTGCTACAAGAAGTTTAATACTTAAAATAATATTTCAAGGCATTAAACAATGTATCAAAAACACAATTAATCCCACGGGTTGCAATAAAAACAAATATTCATCAAAGCATTAGCTGACGCACCCCAGTTTCCTGAAATGACTAATAACACAATCTACGAAATCAACCTCCCTATTATCGAATCAACAAAGATGAATATTATGGGATCAGAGAATTTTTTTTGTGTGAGAATTGAATTGGAAAAAATTGTTACTTATTCTACTTTTTTAAGGCCTTATCACAGTAATAATGCAAACTTATCCTAACCCACTGTTATCTACAAAATCCAAACATCAATAGAGCATGTAAATCAACTATACATAGTTATAGCAAAAAATCAAGTTATATATTATATTTGCATTTGGTCACACCCTTTTTAATGATACAAGCACAATAGAAAACGAGTATGTGGATAAAATATTGGACTAGAAAATGATGATTTTGCAACAATGGGGCTTGTTTGAGACCAATTCCTTCTTCCAAAAATTGCCCTCCCCTTTTCTATTTTCCCACTCTCTTTTATCCCCTTATTTTCCCTCTTCTATACTTAACCGAATTCCCCTTTCTTTTTCCCCTCTACTTTCTCTTTGTGGTTACTTGGTCATTTTTCCAAAAATATCTAATTGCGCGGGTTGGCGGACTCACGGGTTCACATTTCCACTCATGCTTTTATATCATGAATCCAACTGACCACTTCCCCATTCCATAATTAGCCACTTTTTCAATCTCAGATTCCCGAGCAGGCAGGATCTAGATTGCACTTCCATTGTTCCATGACCTACAAACAACACCTGGACTTCCGTGATATACAAATTGACCGTTGGACTCCCACATCATCCCCTCTTCCATGTTACACATTTTGCCTTCAAAAGTTCCAAGACATACATTTTGACCATCGGGCCCTCACGTCTCCCGAGGATCCCTTGTCACCCTATTTTGAAGCCCGTCTGACCGCTTTCCATACTTGGCCATTTCTTGGAATCTCTTTCATGGGTTGTCGAGTTAGCGGGTTCACAAAATCTCCAATTCCTAATCATTGTTCCTTGTGCCCGCCACCTTCACACTTCTTTCCAAGTATGAAATTAGTAAGGTTTAATGCTAACAACTCATCATGTAGAAACCGTAAAGATTGTCATTAATGATCTAAAGGCTCAAGGAGATAGTCACACTAACTATCCCTACACAACTTGTCTAGAAACATGCAGAAAAGATCTTTCCAGGTAATGGGATATCCATTACAAATTTCAATATATTAGCGAAAACGAGTCCGGACGACTGTTTCCCTATTCCATACTTAGCCACTTTTTCGATTGCGTGTTCCAGGATAGGCGGGTTCAATATTGCGCTTCCATTGTTCCACGACCTACAAACAACACCTAGAGTTCCACGATATACAAATTGACCACTGGACTGCCCCATCATGCCCTCTTCCATGTTACACATTTTGCACTCAAAACTTCTGAGACATACAATTTAACCATTGGGCCCTCACGTCTCTTGAGGATCCCTTGTCACCCTATTTTGAAGCTCATCCGATCGCTTTCCATACTTGGCCATTTCTTGGAATCTCTTTTGTGGATCGTCGGGTTGGCGAGTTCATGAAATTTCGAATTCCTAATCGTTGTTCCCCGTGCTCGCCACCTTCACACTTATTTCCAAGTATGCAATTAGTAAGGTTTATTGTTAACAACTCATGATGCAACAACCATAAACATTGTCATTCATGAGCTAAAGTCTCGAGGAGACATTCACACTAACTATCCCTACAGAACTTGTCCAAAAACATGCAGAAAATATCTTGCCAGGTAATGGGATATCCATTACAAATTTCAATATATTAGCGAAAATGAGTTCGACTGATCGTTTCCCCATTCCATACTTAGTAACTTTTTCGATTACGGGTTCCTAGATAGGTGGTCTCAATATTGAGAGTCCATTGTTCCGCGACCTACAAACAACACCCGAAGTTCTGCGATATACAAATTGACCGCTGGACTGCCCCATCATGCCCTCTTCTATGTTACACATTTTGCACTCAAAAATTTCGAGACATACAATTTGACTATCGGGCCCTCAACTCTACTGAGTATCCCTTGTAACCCTATTTTGAAGCTCAACCAACCACTTTCCATACTTCACCATTCCTTAATCGCTCTTCCCCGTCCCCTCCACCTTTGCAGTTCTTTCTAAATATGTAATTAGTAAGCTTTAATGCTAAGATCTCATCATGCAGGAACCGTAAAGATTGTCATTAATGGGCGAAAGGCTCGAGGAGATCTCCCATTAATATGCATTAAAAAAATATTTGCGGAGAGTTATATTATCCCTTCCGAGTGTTCATTTCAAACATCATGGAATGTCTTTTGCGGGTCGTCGGGTTGGCGGGTTCACGAAATCTCCAATCCTTAATTGCTCTTCGGCGTCCCCGCCACCTTCGCACTTCTTTCTAAGTATGGAATTACTAAGATTTGATGCTAACACCTCATCATGTAAGAACCATAGAGATTTTCATTAATGAGCGAAAGGCTCGAGGAGATCTTTCATTCACATGCATTGGACCAAGATTTGCGGAGGGTTATATTATCCCTTTCGAGTGTTCATTTCAAACATCGTCTGGAGCAAATAGATGTTCTCGTCAACTTATGGCATCATCTTGACAACAGTTCTGTGGATATACAGTGAACATATTTAGGCGTGAGGGCTAGAACTTCCAGTGGTCCAGGGCATATTCTTACTACTCATCCCCTTTTGCCCAGAACAAAGTAATTTGGACCTCTGGAATTGCTCGTGCAGGCTGTGTCCCTGAAGTGTTTGACTATAAGGAGGTGGTCTCTTGGTGCACCGAGAGATATATTTCAAGACAAATAATTATTCCACTACGAGACCACTCTCTTGTTTCTTTGTCACCTCAGGTCTTCTGCAAGATGTTGAGATTGTCGGATCCAACATTGACCTTGAGAGGAGAAGACTGTAAGGAGTTCCTAAAAAAGCATGATAATGGGTTGGACCTCTTACCCGAGTTCCTGGAAGACCTGGCGATAGTTCCTGAAGATATCACAAGGTTTTAGGTTAGTTCATTTAGAAATCCATTCCAGAAAATTGCCTAGTTGTTTACAATAATAACAGGACAAGAATCCACAACAAGCATTTCCCGCATAATTATTTATATTTTGTATTTCACTGTCAAGGAACAAGCCATTTTTTATTGGGGGAAGCTAATTTCCATTGAAATATGTTCCCAATTGTCACGATTAAAACAAGAGAAGAAATTTTATATGTCATCCTACTTGGTTTTTGGGATAACGCATTGTTGTCCATTTCCAAATTTGTCTATGTCCAAGAAGGTAAACTGTGAATTCAACCCAATAACCTTTTAGTACTAGGCCTTGTGGAGGCACAAGGCCTCCCATTGTTTTTATGAGGTTTTTAATGACTTTGTCTCAGTTTTCAAAGATTTATTGTTAGGAAAGGATGCTCCCTGGATTTATGACCAGGCAACCAAGTTTTTGGACAGGAAGGGGACACTTGAACAAATGGAGAATTACAGTGTAATAATGATTTTTGGCTCCAAGGAAAATCCTTCTTTCCTTCCATGTCACATTACGAACATAATGTTTGTTATAGAAATAGCAAGGAAATACAACTACTGGTTGCATTTTTTCCATCATAAGAGAAAAAAGAAGTTCATTCCTCTGCCTTGGAAAGTCAGGGACTTCGTGTTCAAGAACGTCAATAAGATTGACGAATTCGCAGACCATTTCAAATCTTGAACATAATATATGCTGAAAGGCTAAGAGGGTTCAACCCTAATGGGATTTTTGTAGAACATTTACTAGCAGTTGGTTTCAACAATTCTTTTATCCATACACTCCTAAACGAAGACAGAGACAATGACGACGACAACACTCCTACTCCTGACACTGGTGACCTAGATACATTGTAAAGCACCAATGAATTGTACAAATAACAGGGAAAAGGCCCCGGTGAGAAGAGTGTCCAATCCCCAGCTGCCAGTCCCAAGAGAACGACATCTCGGAGCATCGCTCCAATGACCCACCCCAGTAAGAAAGCAACCCACAATTCTTCAAATGGAGGAGGAGATAAGAACCCTCCTCGGGGTAAAATTGATAGTTCTCACAAGCTTCCTGTGAGGAAGAAGAGAAAAAACGTTGTGGAACAAGCGGAAGAGACCGAAACTGAAAGTGAAGACATGGAACTTGAGACTGATCTAAATAATGTATTTTGTAATGTTGATCAGCCTAGGGACACGATCCACCATAATCCCCTAATGGAAATAGATGAGACCGAGATTTTTGACGAAGATGAATCCTTTGTATTCCAGAGCATTGTTTTTTATAGCGAATCTAAAATTTTAATTATTGAAAAGATATATGTAAGAAATAAGAAAGGGAAATATCGTTCAAAGATTAACCTTAGGAACATGCAGCCGTCCCAAATCTCCCGACTTCACTGAGCAATCAGAGATGCTATGGATGATTCCATTGGAGGCATTGAGGCGGAGAATGCTAGACTGAAGGAACAAATCAAGGAATTGGAGGAAGCTTTGATTCCTATCCCATTTCTTGCCAGTCCTTTAGCAATAAATGTGCCTGCCACCACTGTAGCCAAGTTAAAAGGATCCTCCAGCCTCCTGACATCGTGTAGAGGCTACGTGGAGAAGAATACCAAGAAAAGAATGGAGCTAATTACTCAAGCCTAGGAAACATAAAAAAGCATAACTTCCTTTGGAAGAGGACACATGCCTTGTAGGAACATTTGCAAGCAGATTTAAAAAATGAAGAAGGTTTCTATCTAGATACAGTACTCCCTTTTGGCATCAATGTCACCAACATGATATAAATGAGAAGAAGAGAAGAAGATATCCTCTCCCCAAACCAAATCAAACAATTAAATGCATGATGGAAAGAGAAAGTTAAGAACCTACATCTCATTGTCCCATCATGTGAAGAAGCCATATCAAAGAAAGAAAAATTATTTAGAAAGATGAATGAAATAGACTTAGTCGGAAGTACCAACAAGGTCTAATACCCCAACTTAATCGTCAACTCCTTGTCCTTAACCAAGAAAGCCTTCGATGAACAAGTTGATATTTTTAAGGGGTTTTCTTTAGAAAATTTTTATGACATCCTTGAATATGGTGAAGATGACGTGGACAACTGGCTAGTGGAATATTCGGTACAAAATGAAAAAATTGAACAGGCTTTGCGTAATCTTTCTATCGATCTAAGGGAATTAGAAAATGAGCTTTTCAACATAAAAACCTGGCTTGAGATCAACGTGGCCCCATGAGAAGCTACATTGAATAATGGCTCCAAATGGCAATCAACAAGCTCACCGACAAAGGGCAACAAGCGGTTGGCATGATTCCAGTAACCATCGATGAGAGAAATAAAAAATCATCAGCAAGAAAATAGCAAAGGGGGAGAGACATACCATCATAGTAAGTCTATACTATCACATCCCGCTTTCTTTATCAATCCAGTTATTCCACCTCTTTAAATAGAAATGTCTAACCAAAGACTGATACCTTCCAATTTCTTCTTTTCAGGTCTTTCTCTCTACCGTCGCCCACTTTTTCTTTCTATAGTCCTATTTCTTGTAATTATTTTTTTTATGGTCTGCGGGAGCCCCAATCCCAGTCTATATGACAAACACATTTAAATTTCAAGGAATATGTAACATACATTATTATTTTTTGATAAATTTCAAAGAAAACTACTTCGGGAACAATCTCGACGGTGCCTTGTAACCCTGTTTTTGGAATGCAAAGTTAGTTCTCTTTATGCATGTCGTTCATCTTCTTTTATTTTTATGTGCTCATAAATTTTTATCTTGAACTATGTTGGATGTCAGGAAATTGTGTTTATTTAATTTGAATGTTTAATGTGTGTGATTCCTGGTCCTATTTTCCATGAACCTTTATTTAAAAAAACAAACAAAAATTTTTTTTTCTATCGTTTCGTATTTATTTTTAAGTCATTATGATGGAAATTTTCTAAATCCCACATTTGAACTATACACGCCCCAAGAAAAAATTAAAGAGGAGTGCCACATCTATAAAAACGCAACAGGATTGACATCCTCGTTAGGTTTTCGTTTTGGTCCTAACAGATTCAAGGGTCAACAAACTTGAAAATACATCTGCAAGAATATCCGCAAAAATAGAAACCTTCAATTTTTTTTATCATTGCTAAAAAAACAATAAACTGGATAGACATGTTATAAATATAACATTTGGTACTATACTGAACTATCATAGGCATCTTACAAATATTTTTGTTCTTACAAATATTTCAGTTGGATAGGCATGTTACAAAGATGCCCTCTTCCTGGAGAGATATTGCAGATCAACCTCTGCAAAGTGGGCTTGCTTCTCATGGAAAAAAGTTTTAGGAAAAGGGCATCTTCCTCTGTCTCGACACCTTCTTTTCACACAATTTAAATTAACTTCAATGAGCTAAAAACTCATGAAAATAAACAATCATGTTAGGTGTGTGTTAATATATAGAAAAAACTGGCAAACACATAGGTCACACAAGAAGATCAAAGAATCTTCGACACTGGGCACATTTTAAAAAATATATATATTTGTTTCTTTGCCACCACATACAACTTTATTTATCCTAACACATATAGAGACAGACAAGCCAGATGATCTATTTAATAGAATGAAATGGATGTTGCTTACTTTGTGCATGGGAAAAATTAAAGAAGTGACTATGAAAATTGTACTTAACTTTAAATATTGGGATGAAAGTCAGTTGGAAGTATACAAAGATAATTATAAATGAATTTCATAAATACATTAAAGAGATAAAACCTACAACGTAGGAATAGAAATTTCAAACATGGCAAGTCAGAATCCAACAATATATCAAGTTACACGTGATGGGGATATCTGTGCTTTTTAGTAGCTATCTGTTGTATTGTTGGTAGTAGGAAAAATTACATAATCTTATTAAGAAAATAAAAGCAAGATGAATTATGAAAAACACAGTATAATTAGAATGATAATATTTTAAAAAACTAAATGGTTTCAATTCCAGAATTGCTCGAGGAGATTAACGCTCGGGCACCTTCTCTTTCAGAAATGAATGTGAGCCGTCGATCAATTTCCACTCTGCCATCTGGGCGACCCTGACACTTTAGCGTCCCTGCTAAAGTTTTACCAACCTGCCAATTTTAGAACTCCCCTAGCCATATTTAGCGATGGAACAAATTTCTCACAAAGTGACTTTCTTGCTAATTACTTGTTGACTCGATATTAATATAATATTATCATTAACTAATTCGAGAATTCAGGACTCCGACTCTTCGGGGCTTCGAGATTCGGGGGAACTGTGTTTGTTCTAGAATGAAAACTCCTGGAGTGACATTCTCCTGGAGTCATGTAGCAGCGTGACGTCTTATGCCTGGCGTGTCACACAATGCCATGTGTCATTTTCTGCATGGATACCATATGTACTGCCTACTTCTTGTCACGTGTCCGCAACAATTTCCATCTATCTTTGGTACTTCGAGCTTCTCATTCTCCCACGGTCCACCCATACTTGTGCATTTATTCCCATTCCAACCCGGCAGGGACTAAGATGTCATGCAACACTTGTTTATAGTTGAATTCATATCTATTAAATTCTATTGTAATAGATCCACGATGAATTGCATTGAAGTTGAAATCATATCTTATCTATTGAATGTTGTATTGTATATTTTGTTGGCACCAACAGAGGCATGATGAATTGCATTGAAGAAGAAATCATATCTCTTGAATTATGTACTATATCTTGCATGGCCACCAACAAATGCATAATGGGATTGTGATATTTATATCAGTAGTCAAAATAATTTATATTGAGTTTTATGTAATATGTTTATACTAACAGTTATACTGTGAGTGAAATGATATAATTTGAATACATACTATATATTGTATATTGATATGATTTCATTTTCAATCGATACTATATATTATTAAATTAAATGAAACGATTTCATCGTGAATTGATATCAAATATTGAATTAATTCTATTAGATGAAACGATTCTTGGAATTGGTACTATATATTTGTAATAGAAAGTATTACTATTATGTTTTGTACTATGTAATTCATTTTAGAGACTTGAATCAGTACCTCTATATTAATATTAGTGATATGCTTGTTTTCCTCTAAATTAAATCCAAAACCTTTGTATTTCATTTTAGAGACATAAATCGATACCTTGTATCGATATTAGAAGTGGTTTTCTTGTTTACCTATATACATATTGATCTTTGGACTACTTTTAAATATTACACGTGATATTAAACTCTAAGAATTACACTACATTTGTTGTGAATTGTAAGTAGTATATCATGAAATCCAACTCAGGAAGTGCACTGTTGGGATGTATAATTACATTTAGAATATCTATGTATAAATTTTAAAGTGAACACCTAGATGTGTTGGAATAAAATGGAAAATAAGTCAACGTTATAAATCTTATAAAATCGAGTACTCCCTTTACCCATTCCAGTTACAAATTATATAAATTTTTAGAATAATTTCATAGTCAATTTATACGTACAATGCTTGTAAAATTTTAAATAAACTTCTTCCACAATTGAAAATTTAGTTGATGTTTATGTGGTAGTCAACGCACTACAATTATATTAGTGTATTAATTTATATATGAGTGATTTTTCCATTGTTCCTATCAATTGAAGTTTCGAGCTCATCGTAACTAATACATGATCTATTGGATAGGAGAGTTCTAACCCTCAATTGTAACTTTTAAGTTATATATATATATATATATATATATATATTTGCATATTTTCTTTTTTAGAAGATATGGGGAGATGCATGTGAATATGTAATAGGTTCTGTTTTTTTAGACGAGAGATATTGATTAGGAAGAAGAGGATAGAGAGTTGGTAAGATGGAGTAGAGAACAACTTGAGTCTCGGTTCTATATCAGTCATTTCCTGTGTAGAAATGTATGTGCATGAATGAGAAGATAGAGATGCTAGTGCATAATGCATATTTTATTTGAGAACTATGGATGTTGTTTGAGCAAGCTATGACCTATGCATATGAATGTATTGGAATGACTCGAGTTTAATGAATGAAAGTTGCAACTTAGTTATCTCTACATGTTAATGAGTTAAGATCTGAATGTATGTCTATGTGTATGTTCTGATGTGCAATGGCGTTAGATTAGATCTGAATGTGTGTTTAACGAGTTAATGGAGGATTTTCTACATTTTTTGTTCCTTCAATTCTTGCACGAGACTTATGGTCTCTTTGATTCTCATGGCATCTTAGGTGAGACCTTCTTGACTCCTTGAAGATTGAATATGTCGACTCTTATGGGGTTTTGTTTGTAAAATACTTATCCAACCCTCAGTCTGATAACCCCCCACTCGAGCCAACAAATGATTTCATTGTTGGGACCTGAAGCTTTTGTACTAAATGTTGAAGGAAAGAAATGATATGGAAACCATCTAGGGTAGAGATACAAGACTAGTTGTCTGAAAAGGAGGAAGAGTTCCCACAACGAGAGACCAAGAACCTATTGATCAACATCGAGCGTTGGAAACAAAAGTATATCTATACTAACTTGCATGAGACTTTCTTTGCTGAGTTTCCTTTTTTATTGCACCAGAGGATAAAGAGGAAGGTAGATATTAACTCTACATGGAGACCCAAAGAACCACCAATGTGGGACTAGAACACGATCGATAGGATGATATTTGTGGATAATAAGTGGGTTAGAGCTGTCAAATTTTGGTTTGACCGGGTTAAGGAAGGTTGTATTGTTAAGTTTTTTATTGAGTGTGGATAATCCTTTAGCACCATCGAAAGAAAGTTTTATGTCGGCCCTAGAAGGAGATTGTTGGAAGAAATTCCTCTATGGATCAAAATGTTGTTAGTAGAGACGGGGATAATGTGCATGGAGCTTGTTAGGATGGTTGAGCAAACCCCATCGCATAAGGTGGGGGGGATGAAAATAAGGGGGGGAAGAGAAGATGAGAGAAATAATGGATCCAATAGAAGGGGTGTAGAAGGAAATGAGATGAGGTGAGATGAGAGTGGATTCAAAAGAACAAAGGAGAAAAAGAGCTGAGAGATATGCAAGAAGAGCAGAGGTAAGGAGGAAATTCAAGAAGAGAAAGCAAGGGGTAAAGAATGAGTGTTCAGTTTCGAGATGAAGAGAAAAGGAACCACACTAGAAGGGTGTGCAAGAGATAGTTCCATGCCATAATTGAGCACAGAAGGAGAAATTCCCTCTAAGATATGTGACGTTAGGAGACATGTATCAAGAGAGGATACCAAAAGTAGTGGGAGTAGGCACAAAGGATATGAAATCAAAATCCCTTGGCTAGAAGGAGAGGCAGTCACATCAAAGAAAGATGAGGCATAGAGCAGTAGCACAAAAGTAGCAGAAAGTAGCGATGGAACTCTCTGAAAAGGGGCATAGGCCTTAGCAATTATGACTAGGCTTGCATGGCTAAAGATAGGGAGCTCTTTCAGATAACCCACTGAAGAATATGAGAGAACATGGAGAAATGACCTCTTTGAACCACCCCCCTTGCGCATTTGTTACCAAGAAGAAAGAAACAAAGAAAGTGCAGAGGTAAGAGAAGTAGAAGAAGAAAGAGGAAAAGATAGTACGAGTGAAGAAGAAGTTGAAGTCAACAATACTTTGCAAAAAGGAACACCAACAACAAATAGTATCCAATCAGCAAGAATCACTTCTAGATCAAGTATGATAAACTAAGATTCTACTCTGAGGCTTCCCAAGTTTCATGGGATGGGAAGAGATGATGCAGAGCAACACTAATTCACATGTGAGGCTGTATGGTCCATGAAGAGGATTATGAATGAGGCATCTAAGATTGTGCAGCTGGAGACCACATTCAGAGACAGAGCTATGAAATGGTCCATGAAGTACAAGGCTACTATTTTGATGGGACAAGCAAGGTCCTTGACCAAGATAAACAAATATCTTCTTAGGGAATTTAAGAAGCCTAAGTCATAAACGTAGTGCATCATTCAGATCAAAGAGATCAAGTAGAAAAATGGAGAAACCGTGTGGCACTATGACTAGTGGTTCAAGATTATGTTGTACAGGTTGATGTTTCATATCCAAGATGTCCAACAAAAAGAGTGGTTTACCATTGGAATCCTACCTCACATCCCCATCTTGCTCACCAAAAAGAAGGTGACGACCCAAGCAAAGGAGGCTGAGATTGCAATGCGCCTAGAAGCTACATTAGGAGGTGGTGAAACATCAGTAGGGCTGGTGTAGGTACAATCTCAACTCACAAACCTTACCATGTATCTACAAGAGATGGTGAAGTCCAAGGTGGTGTGTGAGAATGCATGGTGTACTATGTGTTGCACTAAATTTCACCACAGAAATGAGTTCCCTATGACAACTAGTTACACAAAAATGGGTGTGTTGAATCCATTCCCGACATGGCCATAGACCAAATGGTGTGATATTTGTAGGAAATGGAGCCATATACCTCTGTGTTTCCCCATACTGCAGAAGTATCAAAAGCCTACCCATACTCCATTTTGTGAGTTTTGAAAATCAATGGGCCATGATGTAAACAACTTCTAGTCATTGTGGTTGATGTAAGAGCACACTACAAATGATTTTTGGGTCCAATAAGAACAAAAGAGTGGAGAACATGGAGAATTTGACTTAGGAGGGTACCAAGGATTCCTAAGAGGATGATAAAGACGATACAGAGGTGGTGGAGGAAGACCACTAACCTTCTTTAACTGTGGAGAGATAGGCCACTTGTCATGGTTTTTTAACAAGATGTGCACACTCTATGGATATTGTCATAGTGAAAAGCATGTCACCGAGGATTTCCCACACTTGTTGGAAATATGGGAAGAGAAGAAGGAACATTGCAACGTGGTGACAGTAGAACCAAGGGATGGATAGAGGCCGAAGGGAGAAGTGGATGTACAGGTGGTAACCTAAGGAGGAATTAGGACTTGAGCCAATCTCGAACAAGGAGAAATTTTAGGTCAGAAAATAGAGGGGAATATTAGAAAGGAAGCATAGGCACATCCCCAGTTTGATGCCACACAACAAAATAAATTCCTATGCGATGCCTAAAAGGCCTTGGAAGAGGATAGATTGTGCGAGGAGATACAACATGCCACACAATGGTCATTGGAGGAAGCCTGTGTGCATGAATAATTATAGCACATAACCCAACGATCATTGGAGGAATCCCATGTGTGCGAAGAGATATAACATGTGACACAAAAATTGCTAGAATAATCCCATAAGTGTGAAGAGTTACAATGTCGGGAGAAAAGGGAAAGGGAAGAGGAATGTGGGCATGAAGAAGTACGCTGCATGACATGAGATGGGATGCAGTGAAACACTTACCACCAAGCTGAATATGAGATTCAATCAAGTGATTTATTGCATTATTTTCTTAAAATTCTAAGTGATCCTCAAGATGCAAAGAAATTAACCCATATGTTGACAAGATGTATGAGGGAAGATGAAGCTGCTATGGCTATTTCTTCCCCGTTACTAGAATGGGATGTGTGCCAAGTAAGAAGATAGAAGCACACAAAAAGAGAATTCAATATGACAGTAGAGCTTGGAAGCTATGATATGGATGACGTCATGCTCAACCTAGGGTCTGATGTGAACATATTGCCGAAGAAATAATGGGAATTGATGGGTAAGCCAATCTTGGTGTGGTCCCTAATCCAACTCAAACTCACCAACCAATACAAAACATTTCCTATTGGCAGGTTGGAAAAAGTAGAAGTAAATATTCATGGGGTGAATACTAAGGAAGACTTCGAGGTGATTGGGATCATGGATGATTCAGACCCATATCTATCACTGCTTGGTATCAATTGGGCATTTGAGAACAATGTAGTTCTTAACTTGAAGTAGCGACGCATTTCCTTTGAAACAAAAACCTTGCTTGTTATTTTTCCATTAGATCCACATGAAGATGACAAATACTATGAGCCTGTGAATGAGGATGTGCAGAGTTCCATCATAGAAAACATATACAATATCATTCGGAATAGAGAGGATTATGTGAATCCCACGACTGTTGGTGAGCTTAGATAGAGAAGTGTTTTCTCCTATGATATAGATTTGTAGGATGCTATGGAGAGATGGAAGAATAAGTTTTATGAGGTATCAACCAGGAGGTCCACATAAATTGTCAAAATGGTGCATGAGATTGGATCAAGAGTCTACAACCTACCTTGGTTTGATGGGACAAAATCAATGGATATGTTCCTTGAAGAGATGCAGAAGGTTCCAACGACCCATATAATGCATACCCTAGACACAGTACTAGAAGGAATATCTATGCACTGGTCAACAACACATCGTGAGAATCTATGTGATTGGGAACATGTAGTGGAATAAATCAAGGAAATATTTTGTTCAATGATAGACCCCCAAGAACATATGTGTTATTGTGAGAAGCGTTGGATAGCTAAGAAAAGGTCAAATGCACAAAAGACTCATAAGGCTTCCAAATACATTGCATAAAAAATCAATCCTACATAGCATGTGCCCTTGGCAAAGGTTGAGCCACTATATGAGTCACATCGACCATAGTTGGAACCCATCCAAGGTGTAATGATCCCAAGCCATTATGCAAGGATCATCACTGTTTTGGTGTCTTTTTAAAACTTTTTCTGAGTGAGGTATTTCGTCAAACACTTTGTTGATCTACCTTTTAGATGTGTTTATATGTGTGTATGCAGAAAATAACAG
>ML779278.1:636611-652764 GCA_009831015.1 Picea engelmannii | reverse complement strand
TTTTATTAATATTTAATTAATTAATTAAATCACTTTAATTAATTAATTAACCTTTTTACCTCTGAAAATCTCCTTATCTCTCCTTGTGGCTTCCCTGGCCACTGAAAGTCACTTCTAGCCATCCCATACTGTAGTGCTGCTCCTCCCGATTCCAATGAGCTATTACACTGAGGGGTTTCTCCAAGTAATGTGCCCCAAATTCCCTCTTCAGTGATTTTAATTAACTTATAGCTCAAAATAGTCAAAATCATGAAAATCGTCGGAATGGAACGAAACCAAAGACAACCTGTGCAGGATGGCTCATAATGATGTAATATGATGATAAATGCCAACTGGACCCCACAATGCCTCTCAAATACCCCTGTACTCGCTATAACATCCATCTGGCTACTCTGGTCATGATAAGTCTCTGCCCTGTGATGATGTCCCAAAGTGGGGACATTACACAAGGGTTGAGAACTAGTCAGAATATCATGGTAACACCTATAGGAATCGACGACCCACCATGGTAAGGGTCGAGGAAAAATATTTGAGTGAAGAAGCATCACAACTCGCCAGAGTCAGATGCGATGGGATGATATATCTAGAGCAATGTGGGGTTGTGTAGAAGACAAGAATTGTGCCAAATTAAGATAGGAATTAGGGATTAGGTATATTATTCATTATCAAAGTCATGAATAGGTGTACTAGAAAACTCAACATATTAAAGTGGGATGCGATAGGTCATACCCAGGATGGATTTTCCAGATTTGAAAATACTTAAGGTATAAATGCTAGAGTAAAACCCTAAGAATCGAACAATGGAACATGAAAGCTGGCTACCACGATGCACATCGTTATGACAAAAATAAAGTAGGTAGTTATCCCTAGGATAGGTGGTAGAAACATGGAGAAGGGGAGTTAGTTATGGAAATAATTCCCCACGATGCATGAAGGTTATGGTAGTAAAATCCATTTATAACAACGCATGCATTCCTCGAGGGAAAATTTAATAGATGCGTATTGTACAAAGAAAATCACCCATGGGGTAGTTAATGGGCACTGCACCCTACCTCACATCATTATTTTCTCCCAATGAGTCGAGAATACAACTAATAACCAAGTGCAAAGTGCCCCTATCATGAAAAGCATCCAAATATTAGCAACGTCGAAGATTAAGATCAGGTAATCGTTCCAAGGCTGAGTAGCCATAGTTAGTCAAACACCAGGCCCCTAAGAAGAAAGTAATAGTCAAGGATCCTGGAAGCATTACAACTCCCACAAGGACAATGGATTTTGACAACAAGCCCTCAACATGAAAGAAGGCCAAGGTGGTCAAAGACCTTCATGTTCCTAAGCCTGAACTACAAACCAATGTCAGTTTCATAGGCCTTCGGGTGGGTAAGGTTCCCCATCTTCGTTACGTTGATTATAATTTCCAAGACAAGGTACAATTCCCAAAGTTTTGCTTCGACACCCACACCTAGATCATTCAATGGGAAGACAAAAAATAGTGTGTGGTCACCCAAAAATGGGCCAAGCCCCTCAAGAAATCTAGGGTTCTCACATTGGTATATTGTCCACACGTTGTTCAGGGCTCGCTCGCCAATGTGTGCATCCACTTTTTTCTCTGTTGGTTACATGGTGGGTTCCTCTAGCTCGATAAACCATACCAAATTTACATTGATGCTATACGCCAGGTTTCAAGCCTTCCCACCACAGGGGAGGACCCAATGGGAGAGATCAAGGATAAATATGCAGCACATGAGGAAATTTGGAAAAATTATGGTACTCACATGGGATCCCACGGAGTGGTGATTGTAGAAATCAATGACCCAAAAGTACGATTCACTACACAACTACTGGCCCTCAAGCTACTACAAAAATCCCTAAAGGATGAGTTTCCAATTAGGGTAGTCATTGTGGTGGAGCAATGCATCAAGGGTGATCAGTTGGCTTGGGCGAACTACTTATTTAGAAAATTCATTGAGGATTTCCTTGACGCACAAGAATCAAGCTAGCCATTCCATTATAGTTGTATTTCACTCTTTCTCACCATGATACTATGGAAGCAAACTCTAGGCCATGTGTATGATGCGACATGTGCCTAATCTTTCATTGCACCAAAGTTTCTAATGTTGCAATACAACAAGGATAAGAAAATTCACACTGAGACGAACAAGGAATTCCAGAAATGGTATACCCAACTAATTCAAGTGGCTACACATACACTTCAGATACCGCACAACATTATGAATAAGTATGAGAATACCTTCAATTTAGTTTTACATTTCACAATGTTTTTATTAGTCCAATGGTAAGTCCAATAGTCGAATCTGCAATGATTCCCTTCTGTATCACTGAGGCCAACATCAAGATGAACATCGCTAATTGGCCCACGCAATTGCAACCTACACATGAGAACGATTTAGAATAAATAGAAACAAGAACCAAAAGAAAACAAGAGAGAAAATGACCCAGTAAAAAGGAAAATAATAGGTAGGTGAGCAACAACCGAAGATGACAACCTAAGCTATGGGTCAATCCTATGGGGATTAGAGGACACATGCATGTGTCATAGAGTAATCTAACAAGAGGAGTGAGTACAAAAAAAAATGATACAGACACCACCAGTGTTGACTCAAACGATGAAGAAACCTTGAATATTGATAACCCAAATTTCCAGCTCCACTTATAGCGAGCAAGTGCACACATCAACTTCTCCAATGTAGATGAGTGCTACACTCATCAAGAAGGAAGTCCCCTCACATCTAGTGGTGCCAAACCAAAGTATATGTCAAGGGACATAGCAGATCGACCCATTGCAGGGATCATGACAGATTTCCACCCCCATATCAAGTCTTGCCAAGGAGCTCAAAGGGCAGTTGATAATGCAACAAATCATGCACCAAAAGTCAACGTGCAAATTTGATACACTTTTTCAACACCTGGAAATTGTTCCCACAACCGAATCATCATCTCAACCACAACAAATCATAGGAATCACATCTCACCCCATGTCATAGTGCAATAGTACCTAGGGAAGAGTGTTACAGTTCAATCCAATGACAACCACTAATTTTGAACAATCCAACATTAATCTCGAATTGGTGTAGGTTCCTTCATAGGATCTATAAAATTTATGGCTACCATTGTGACAGAACTACGACATTGACACTAAGTCCTCAGCCAATATTATGCATAATTGCAACAATAACATGATTAGGAATTAGCTGTGCACAAAGAAATGTAGGCTAAACATCAACAAGAAATAATGGTCTGCACTGAGCCTGAAGAAACCCACCAAGAGCTCAAGGCACTACACACAACAAAAGTCATTGTGCATAATGAAATTAAAGAACACCATGAAACGACGATCATTGCACAGAAAGAAATAATTAGTGCAATTGATGAAGTCTATGTGCAACTGCCCATCATAACAAAATATACATTAGACCTCCCCGTGCCTCACAAACTGGGAAAAGTCAAAGAGAAATTCTAGTACTTGAAGTGACAGAAATCCAAACTCTAGGATCAACTAAAGTGTGCCCCCCATGCAGAGGAAGGGGAGAAGAAAGAAAAAATTTCTAAGGCAAAGGAGACACTACACCAAGTGTAGGAACGCATAGAAGACTTCAAGGGGGTAGTCAAATATAGCTTCAAGTTGTAGACAAACCTCTAAGATGCACTAGAGATAGATTAAATTGATGATCAGATCCACACAACTAAGGCACAAATGGATAAAAAAATCAAGCATTTCCATCCTTACCACCAAGAGAGAAATCAGAGGCCATGAAGTAGATTGCCAACCAACTACAAAAGATTAAGTTTTCCCACACCGAACAAAAAATGATTTTGGATATAATTTTGGATGTAGTCGAAAAATATGAATGACACCACTACAAACTCATAGATGTGTAGGAAAAGGAAGAACCAATCATCTAGGTTGGGGAGGACATCAAAATTACCAATCCCACTATCACACCAATTGATGTCAAGTACTTTTGCAACAAAATAAAGGACATTATAGGCATTTTTTATGATATCGATGGCGAGTTCAAAGTATTTATTGAAGACCTCATTAATACGGTGCCATCCATAGCCTTTGTTACACCATAGAAAATATTTTTGAGTCAGGATGAGCCAACTAATAGTGTTGGGGGCCTATTGACACCCAAGTTTTTGCAAAATCTATGTGCATTCCAAAATTAAAACACTATGCATGCACCTGAGGAGAAGCATTGTGATGATAAGGAAAAACGTTTGTCCCGAACAAGGAAGCAATGCACGCCAACCCAATTTTACTATGCATTAACACTTAAAGGAATTGCATGCAGACTAGATCCAAAAATATCTTCAATAATCATTGTAACTATTTTTGTAACAACTTGACTAGTCATGGCCGAGGTTGAGGATGAGTTGACAAGTTGTTATGATTTCCACACTTCGTGGAAGATATGGGGGGATGCATGTGAATATGTAATGGGTTGGGTTTTTTTTAGAAGATAGAGATTGATTAGGAAGAATAGGATAGAGAGTTGGTAAGATGGAGTAGAGAAGAGCACTATTATGGGTTTTGTATTAGTCACTTCCTATTTAGAGATCTATGTGCATGAATGAGAAGAAAAAGATGCTAATGCCTAGTGCATATTTATTTCGAGAAACATGGATGTTTTTTGAGAAGACTACGACCTATGTGTATGAATGTATTGGAATGGTTTGAGTTTAATGAACGAAAGTTGAAGCACAATTATCTCTTCATGTCAATGCGCTAAGATATGAATGTATGCATATGTGTATGTTTTGATGCACAATGGCGTTAGAGTATATCTGAATGTGTGTTTAATGAGTTAATAGAGGATTTTATATGTTTTTTGTTCATTTAATTCCTGCTCAATACTTATGGTCTCTGTGATTCTCATGGCATCTCGGGTGATACCTTCTTTTGTCCTTGAATATTGAATATGTCGACACCTATAGGGTTTTGTTGGTAAAATCCTTATCGAACCCTGAGTCTGATAACCCCCCACTCGAGCCAACAACCATTATGTGATCATTCCAAAGGATGTTATATGCACTAATGGAAATGTTATAAAGGAAATAGGGAGATGTTTCAGTACATTCAGAAGGATTTAAAAATCCTACAAGTAAACATGTTCATAGATTGATGGAAAAAGAAAAGTTTCCAGAATTTCCACGCTCTACTAATGGACAGGTGGTTGAATCTTGGTTGGAGAACATGGAAATGCATTTTTCAATGAGGTATTACACCTCTAATCTTAAAGTGTGTATGGTTATCGTCAAGCGAAAGGGAAGTGATTTACTTTGGTAAAATAACTTATTACGAAAGTTAGGAATGGATGTGCTTGAAATGTCATGGGAGCTATTTGAGGAGAACTTTAGATATTTCTACCTCTCATAGGATTTTATTGAGATACAAATAAATGATTTCAACTCGTTAAGATAGAATGACATGTTAGTAATAGAATATGATGCAATATTTATGAAATTGTTGAGGTATGCACCGCACCTGAACACTGATAAGTTGCAGGTTGACAAATTTTTATATGGATTGAACTATAACATCATATATAAGGTTATGACATTAATTCTCCACATTTTTCATAAGGCATTTCAAAGGGCTATAATATCCATATTAAAGGAACTTGTGGGTAGTGGTTAGTTTATATCATTGATACCTTTAGGATCAAGAGGACAAAGAAATGCATCACAATCAACTAGTGTATAGACACATATAGTAGGGTGCAATGATGTGCCAAGGGGACATGTGATGAGTACTCATATATGTGTTATAGGAAACCAGAGGACACCATATAGGCCACCAATGCAACAAAATTACAAATACAACAAAGTAATAGAGATACCTTTTATCAATCAGGGAGTAAGAGTCAAACTCCTAGGAGGGGATGTTGGACATGTGGAGGACCACAATTTCAGAGGGAGTGTCCATGTGTATAAAAGTGAATTAGTCAAGAGCATGGTCAAACTATTATAGGTTATTTGGGTAAATCTCACATAATCCATGAAACAATGAAAACTTGCAAAGTCAAGTATAAATCCAATAAACATCATGTAAGATTAATGATATCATTTTTTCATTATTAATAGATTCAAGAGAAACTAAAGTTTCATTTTTCATAATGGATTATTAAGATAAAAAATGATGGAAATGAATCAAGAGGATTTCAAGCAAGTAGAAATGGATTCCAAAGTTAAAAAAGAAGTAGGAAATTTAGTTAAATATTGTGAGATTGACCTTGGTGTGTCTAGGTTGTTGGGTTGTTATAATCTTTGCGGTAAAAGTCGAGGTGGATCGACTCACAGTCGAAGTAAAAGGTCGACGTGGTTCGACCAGGTAAATACAAAGTCGAGGTGGATAGAAAACAAGTCTAAGTTCGAGGATAGTTGACTAGGTAAAGTCGAAGTCGAAGGTCTAGGATAGTTGACTGGGCAAAGTCGAATTCGAAGTCGAAGGTCGAGGCGGTTTGACATAGTAAAGAAATCGATAGCAAGTCGAAGAGGTAAACTGACAGGAGGTTGATAGGAGGGAGTGTGGCAATCGACTGAAGACCAAATGAAGGTCGACTGGTAGTCGACGGGTAATACGGCTTGGTAGTCGACTATAACAGAATCCCGAGATTCAAAGGATTTGTAGCCAATGATATGCATGGATTTGTAGTCGTTTTTGGGCGCCTTTTATTTAGGGTTTTTCCTGTTGTAAAACCTATAAAGAAGGCATGTTGTAAGGCTGTAAATGATGATAAAAAAATCAATCAATAATCATAGAGGTTGTTGGTCATGTAGATGTAAGCCGAATTGGCTACAGGGTTGTTCTTGTTCAAGAAGAGGGTATGATGTCGATTGTGTCTTATGTGTGGACCAAGGTTAGACATGTAACCTTTTATTCTGAATGAATAAGACAACAAGGAACATAATGCTCAAGGAATGTTGGTTTTCCCGATTTGGGTTTCCAGTGTAAAATCTCTCTGTACTCTGTGTTTGTTGTGTCATTTACTTTCTTGATTAAATATTTCTTCCTCTCTTATGCTAGGTTTAGCGTGGAAGTGTGTCTAATTTCCTAACATGTGGTATTAGAGCTTTGTTTAAAAACCTTGGATCTGAGCTAAACCCTAGGATAAGTAAGATTCGTAAGTTTGAAATCTGTAAAGATTGTGCTAAAGATTGTGTTAAAGAATGGCGAGCAACTCGAGAATAGAGATTGAAAAATTCAATGCCCAAAATTTTGATCTTTGGAAGCTTAAAATTGAATATCTCCTTGTAGATTGAGAACAATGGACAATAGTCTATCTAGGTACCATGCTGGCAGGAATGTCGACAGAAGAATGGGAGAAACTCAAGAGAAGAGCAAGGAGTATGATTTGACCTTGTCTTGTAGATTCAGTGCTGCTGAATGTCTTAGGTAAAGATTCGACCAAGAAACTGTGGGACAAGTTGGGAAGCTTGTACTAGTTGAAATCGCTGGTAAACAAGTTGTTTCTCATAAAGACGTCCATAGATGTCCTAGGGCCAGGCGTACTGGTTGGTAGGGTGGCTGGTTTTGGGGTATTCTAAGGAGCTGGTTCAAGCGAAGGTTCAAGCTACTGCAGATAGTAGCATCAGAGACAGGTATTTAAAATCAAAATTGTGAATTGTTTACTTAAATTTAATATTTATTGCCAAATTTATTTACGCAAGTATGCACATAGTTTTGCAAATTATGAAAACTATACTTCTTAAAAGCTTACAGAAATTAAGTAAATTGGTACATAAATTAAGTAAATTAGTAGAAATATAGTGTCTTTTCAATTCAGGGTACTACATCTGGTATCAGAGCCAGGTTATATTATAATTAATTATAATTTAGCTAATGTTTAGGATTATTTGTGAAATTATTCATATTAATAAGAAAAGGGTCATTACATAAAGAAACTGTATCTTCTGAGAATGAGGGATGGCAGTTCGGTGACTGAACATTTAAATGCATTTAATACCATTATAAGCCAATTATCTTTTGTGGATATTAAAATCACTGAGGAGGAGAAATGTATTAGCCTATTATGTTCTTTTCCAGACTCTTGGGATATCTTAGTCATGAATACAGGGAATAATACAGCCACATTAGCACTAGAAGACATGGTTTCATATCTACTGTTGGAAGAAATGAGAAGAAATAACATGGAAGGATCGACCAAAGATGCTTTAGCAGTGGGAGGTCGACTGATTGATAGAGATAAAGGCAAATTCTCCAGTAGAAAGTCTAAGTCGAAGGGTAGATCTAAATCCCTAGTTCATTTAACGAGAAGATGTTGGAAATGCGGTAAATCTGGGAATTACAAAAAGGATTGCAAGTCAAAAGTGATGGAAGTCGGTGAAACATCCAACGAGAAGTAGTCGACTGAGAGAAAGACGGCTCCAGATAAGGGAGACGATGTGTACTTGGTGTCGACCAGTACACAGTCGGATCAAGATGTTTGGTTGTTCGACTCAAGAGCATCCTATCATATGAAACCACATAGAGAATGGTTATGTGAATATGAACGATATGAAGGAGTAAAAGTTTTCTTGGGGGACAAATTGACAACTAAAATTGTAGAATGGGGAAGACTTCGACTGATACTGCAAGATGGGAGGAGTAGAACCCTTCCAAGTGTGCTACACATTCCAGGTTTGGAAATAAACCTAATGTCAGTAAGATGAGTGATGTTGGCATGCACACTCTATTTCAGAAGGATTCGTGCATCGGGGTCAGAGGTGTGATGGTCTTAATGAAAGGAGTTTGAATTGGAACCCTATACAAGTTACTAGGGAGTGTCGACTCAAATAGATGCAACAACATTGATCCGGATTATTTTTTAGAACGAAATGAAAGAAGATATATTACAATGAAATACACATAAATATTTCCAGAAACAGAGAAATACAATAATACATTATTTCTATTAATGAAAGAAATGTACAGAGATTGTAAAAATATAGAGTGAATGTCTTGCTATAGTGGTGGTAGCTTATCTATGAGAAGAGATGTGATGTCTACGCTCATTCGCAAGAAGATGATTGTTAAAATGAGGCTCCAAAGGCCTTTTTAACATAATGAAAATCCAAAACCCTAACCCCAGAAGATGAAAAGACAAAAGGTTTGCGGGCCCTGATGGGGGTAGTTGATACGTCAACTTCCCAAGGGTGTAACGTTTTCATACGATATTTGTTTGGGACGTTCGATACCTCGCTGAAAAGGTCTATCCAAGAAGTACAAATTCTACTGAGGGTCAAGGAATGTTATTAAATACCCATGGCCCTCGAAAAGTCCAAAAAAACATCGTCTATGGCCTCAAAACGACCCCAGAAGTCTGGGACTCGAAAAACTATAAAAAATTGCCGAAATGGAAAATTGATCTTTGAGCTAGTGGAATAGGTGGGTGGCCATTGATATCCATCTGGATCAAGAATTGATGTTTCTGAAGTTGACTCGACTTCGACTTGACTCAACTCAACTCGGGATGAGTTGATTCAAACTGACTTGACAAGTCACCATAAAGTCGACCTGACCATGCTATGGCATGAGAGAATGGGACACATTGGAGAAAAGGGACTTTGAGCTATGCATAACAAAGGTATGGTTGAAGAATTTCCTGAATGTAATTTAGAAGTCGACTTTTGCGAACATTGTATATATGGAAAACAAAGTTGGGTGAGGTTCCCATCTGGAGCGACAAGGGAAAATGGGATTCTAGAGTTGGTTCATAGTGATGTGTTTGGCCCTATTACAATGCCTTCACTTGGTGGATCCCTATAATATGTCTCCTTCATAGATGGTTTTTCCAAGAAGACATGGATATATTTCCTGAGGAATAAATAAGATATTTTCGAGAAATTCAAAGAGTTTAAATCTCTTGTAGAAAACGAGACAGATAAGAAGATTAAGGTGTTGTGAACGGACAACGGTGGTTAATTATGTGGAAAAGAATTTGATAAGTTCTGCAAGCAGTGTGGCATAGCACGCAAAACTACCACACCATATACCCCACAAAAAATGGAGTTTTCTAGAGATTGAACATAATGTTGATGGACAAGGAAAGGAGCATGCTTAGTGGTGCTAGGCTCGCACAAGAATTATGGGTGGAGGCAGTCAACACATCAAAATATCTATTGAATATGTCTCTTTCATTGGCGCTATTCGACACGACTCCAAATGAGGTATGGTCAGGTAAGAAACCTTCGGTTTCACATCTCAAATTATTTGGCTATGATGCATTTGTGCATGTTCCCAAGGAAAAGAGAAGCAAGATGGACAAGAAGGAAATCAAATGTATTTTCATTGGATACAAAGAAGGAATGAAAGGATATAAGCTCTGAGATCCTGCATCAAGGAAAATAGTGTACAATCGAGATGTGGTCTTTTGAGAAGTCGAAAGTAAGTTCGAGCCTAAAGAAAATGTTAAGACCGAGAATAATCCTGAGATGGTGTGGTTTGAACTGAGGAGCGAAAAAGATGAATTAGATTAGTCGACTGAATCAGAGGAAGAGGTGGAACAAGAGACCCCGGTTGTAAGGAGGTCATAAAGAGTAAGAAAACCAATTGAAAGGTACAGTCCACCTGACTTCTGTTCCGCGTTCATGTTAACTTCCACTGACGATGAGCCCAAATTGGTCAGGGAGGCAGTTGAATCAATAGAGGGAAAAATCTGGAAAGACGCCATGGTCGAAGAGATGGAATCCTTACACAAGAATGAGACATGGGACTTAGTCAAATTGCCTAGTGGAAGAACGCATGTTGGTAGCAAATTGGTATTCAAGAAGAAGATGAATGCAACAGGTCAAGTTGAGAAATTCAAAGATCGACTAGTAGAGAAAGGATATTCCCAAGTCGAAGGAGTCGACTTCAGTGAGATTTTTTCCCCTGTTGCATAATTAACTTCCATTAGAGTACTAATTTCTTTGGCTGCAACATTTGATCTGGAAATAAAACAGATGGATGTGAAGACAACGTTCCTACATGGGGACCTCGAAGAATAAATCTACATGAAACAACTTGAAGGATTTGTAGTAAAGGGAAAGAAAGATTTGGTGTGCAAACTCAAAAGATCCCTTTATGGTCTAAAGAAATCACCAAAGATGTGGTACCAAAAGTTCGACACATACATCCTTAGTTTGGGATTTGTTAGAAGCAAAGTTGATCATTGCATATATTCCAAAGAAGAAGGTGGGTGTTTCATATATGTAGCTTTGTATGTCGACGACATGTTACTGATTGGAAACAACATGGACACAATAAAGGAGGTGAAGAAGAAATTATCCTCCAAGTTCGACATGAAGGATCTCGGTACAGCTAACATCATTCTAGGAATGGATATTAAGAGAGATCGAGTAGCTAGAAAGATCTGATTGAACCAAATGAAGTATATTGAAACAGTTTTGAAACGTTTCAACATGCAGAATTGCAAACCGGTGAAGGTATCAATTCCTGTGGGAGAAAGGCTAACTATTGAACAGTGTCCAAAGACACATGAAGAAATAAAGGACATGGCATATGTTCCCTATGCAAATGTTGTTGGTAGTCTAATGTATGCGGTGGTCTGCACTCGACCAGACATTTCCCATGCAGTGGGAGTGTTGAGAAGATACATGTCGACACCTGGGAAGGAGCAATGGACAACTATCAAGAGATTATTCAAGTATTTGTGTGGCACAAAATACTATGCTATATTCTACCAAGGAAAACCTAGAGATGACAATGAACTAAATTTACATGGCTTTGTCGATGTCGACTGGGATGGAGATATGGATCGATGGATGTCGACCAATGGATATGTCTTCAAGACATTTGGTGGAGCAATCAACTGGATGCGTAAGAGACATGCGATCGTAACCTTGGAAACAACAGAAGTTGAATACAAGGCAACCATTCATGAAAGCAAAGAAGCAGTATGGCTGCAAAGGTTGTGTTCAGGAATCGAGTTTGAGAAGAGAGCTATGAAGATAAGTTGCGACAATCAAAGAACAATATTTATGTCAATGAACCTGGCTTATCATTCAAAGACTAAGCACATTGATGTACAATACCATTTCGTGAGAGACATGGTGGAAAGAAACAAGGTGTTGCTGGAGAAAGTAGACACATTGGAAAATATAGAAGACTCGTTGACCAAGTCTGTGAGTGTTGTGAAGTTCTCTTGGTGCAGAGAGGCAATGGGAATTGTTGCTCTAGGTTTGTGAACGAAAGTTCAAAGGTCTCCCGGTTTCGACAAAGAAGACAACAAGTGGGAGAATGTTGGGTTGTTATATTCTTTGTAGTAAAAGTCAAGGTGGATTGACTGACAATCCAAGTCGAAGGTTGAGGTGGCTTGACCGGGTAAAGACAAAGTCAAGGTGGATCGAAAACAAGTCGAAGGTTGAGGATAGTCGACTGGGTAAAGTCAAAGTCGAAGGTCGATGTGGTTCGACATGGTAAGGACATTGATAGCAAGTAGAAGGGGTCAACTGAAAAGAGGTCGACAGGCAGGCATGTGGCAACTGACTGAAGACCAAATGAAGGTCGAATGGTAGTCGACGAGTAATACAACTTGGTAGTCGACTGTAACAGAATCCCGAGATTTGTGAGATTTGTAGCTAATGATCTGGATGGATCTGTAACCTTTTTTGGGTACCTTTTATTTAGGTTTTCACCTGCTATAAAGCCTATAAAGAAGGTGTGTTGTAAGGACGTAAAGGATGATAAAAAAACAAAAAAAAATCAATAATCGTAGAGGTTGTTGGTCATGTAGATGTAAGTTGAATTGGCTATAGGGTTGTTATTGTGTAAGAAAGAGGATATGATGTCGATTGTGTCTCAGGTGTAGACCAAGGTTAAACATACAACCTTTTATTCTGAATGAATAAGACAACAAGAAGCATAACGTTCAAGGAATGATGGTTTTCCTGGTTTGGGTTTCCAGGGTAAAATCTCTTTGTACTGTGTGTTTGTTGTGTCGTTTACTTTCTTGATTAAATCTTTCTTCATCTCTTCTACTAGGTTTAGCATGTAAGTGTGTCTCATTTCCTAACATAGGTATCATTGTACTCAACTACCTCAAGATCCTTTGATGTAGCAGTAGCTATAGATTGGTTAGAGAGTCATGATGCATTGATGGATTGTAAAGCTAAGAGGATTAATTTTATAGATGATGCAAGACATAAAATAATCATATTGGGGATGAATAGGGGAGTATAGTTAAGATTTATTTCAGCATTGCAATTGAACAAAAGTATGATGAAAGGATGTAAATTGTATGTTGTAACAACTATGAACAAGAAGGAGGATACAATGAATATAGAAAAATATCCCATGTTATCTAAATTCTTAGATGTGTTTCCAAAAGAATTACTTGGATTACCACCTAAGAGAGAGTTGGAGTTCATGACTGAACTCAAATTGGGAATGGAACCTATTGCAAAGGCTCCTTACTTCGTGACAACTTCAGAGTTGTGTGAGTTGTAGATGCAGCTCCAAGAAATCTTGGATTTAAGATTTATTTGTCCAATTATATCACGGTGGGGAGTGCCAATAATATTCCTAAAGAATAAAGATGGATCATGGAGACTTTATATTGATTATCGACGATTAAAAAAATCCATGATAAGAAATCAATATTGATTTCCTAGAATTGATGATCTATTTGATCAAATGAAAAGAGCTAAAGTGTTTTCTAAAATAGATTTAATGTTGAGATATCATTAATTGAGAATAAAAGAAGAGAATATTCCTAAGACAACATTTAAGAGGTGTTTTGGTCATTATGAATTTTTAATAGTACCCTTCGAACTAATGAACGCACCTAGTTTATTTATGAGTTTAATGAAGGAAGTGTTTTGACAATATATCGACAAGTTTGTGCAAGTGTTTTTGAATGATATTCTAATATATTCCAAAACACTGGAGGAGGACAAAGAACATTTAAGGAAAGTATTAGAATGTCTTAAAGAGAATAATCTATATGGTAAAATCTCTAAGTGTCCATTTTATGAATTGAATATTCATTACTTGGGACATATAATTTAAGGGGAAGGAATTGCAATGGATTTGATGAAGATAGAAGCAATTATGGAATTCCCATTGCCTATTAATGTACACGGAGTACATATCTTTATAGGTTTGGATGAATATTATAGAAGGATTATAGAAGGATTTTTAAGATTGCAAATCCTTGTGCGATAAATTTAAATTTTCCATTCATTTTATTTTTATATTATAAATTTAAATTTTCCATTTATTTAATTTATTAATATTACATTATATTTTTTATTCATATTATTTTTTTTATCATACATTTAACTTATCATAAGATTACAAAGTAATTAATTAAAAAAAACATTAAAATCACTTAATTACATTGAATAAGTAATGAACTAACATAGATCCATCTTAACCTTGGATCTATCAAGTGTCTATAGGGATCAAATCTCTCCAGGTGCAAACCTTTAACCTTTTCTCAAGTTTTACATTCTAGAAAAGGTTTTTACCTCAAGATATTTCATTCCTCTCCAGCCTTAATAGATCCAGGGTTGAAATAAATCTCTGTGTGTGTGTGTGTGTATAATAATAATAATAATAATAATAATAATAATGTATTTTTAAGGTCATGACCAAGCCAGACACCAAATTGGTGTATGAGACCTCCTTCGCCTAGCGATTTCACTAGTAAAGTCTACGAAGGTATACATACCCTACCCCTATATATATATATATATATGATGATGATGATTACCGTTCACTAAGACTGAATTAGTCTATCAGACCTTAAGAGGGTAAGTGATTACTTGAGATTCTTTAGAATTTTGTTTCTGTGCTCGAAAAACATTAAGAGAAGCTTTCCAAGATCACCATAGTTTTGTTGAGTTAAGAGGTTAGGAAGGTTGGTAGTGTGACAAATATTTTGAAAATGAGATCTAATCTGGGTGAAGTCTACGAAGGTATACATACCCTACCCCTATATATATATATATATATATATATATATATATATATATGATGATGATGATTACCGTTCACTAAGACTGAATTAGTCTATCAGACCTTAAGAGGGTAAGTGATTACTTGAGATTCTTTAGAATTTTGTTTCTGTGCTCGAAAAACATTAAGAGAAGCTTTCCAAGATCACCATAGTTTTGTTGAGTTAAGAGGTTAGGAAGGTTGGTAGTGTGACAAATATTTTGAAAATGAGATCTAATCTGGGTATAGGCTGAACAATCTAAGATAAAGTTTCTTAGTGTCACAAAGAGCTCGTGAGAATTTGTTCTTATCTTAGCAATTTTTATTTTTTTCTTTACACTTGTCAAAATAGATAGATTATTTTGATCTTCTAAATTAGGGTTGATTGCATCCTTATAACACCTTAATTTTCTTTTTTCCTCTAACTCTTTATCACACCACATTTTCTCCTTAAATCTTGATTTGATGATATTTTTAATAGTATCTTTATTCTACAAAATGGTGTCTTTAGTCATCCTCACTTGAGTTGATGGTGGTTACTACTCATTTTGAAACAATTTTAGGAAACCTCTTGTCTTCCATGTTGTTTAACTTGTTCTTATACATTAGGTATTTAGTCATAGCCGTGCTCTCAATTATATATATTTAAAAAATGAGTTATATATATATATTATTTAAAAAAATTTATTATTGTTATTTTATTTTTTATTATTATTTTAATGTTTTATGTTACATGGACATTTCTCCCATACTCCACTGTAGAACACCTTTTAACTCAATAAAAACTAAAAAAACATTAAAATCATTGAAATGGTAAGCTTTTCAATATAAACAATAAATGTTAAATTAAATTTGATTAACAACTGTCGTTACCAAATTACCAGTGATCCCTCCAACTTTTTTCTAACATCTTAAGAAACTTGGGTCTTCAAGTGCCACGTGGTGCGCATAATCAATCACTTTTGAAAAAACGAAGAAGCGAAAGAGGTTGGCCCCGCTCAAACTTTTTTCGAGCATCTTCGGAGGTGTGGGTCTTCAAGTGCCACGTGGTGCGCAAAATCAATCACTTTGGGAAAAACGAAGAAGCTAAAGATGTTGCCCCCGCTCAATTTGAAACATGTTCCAAAGCATGAGCCTTTAATGGGCCACGTCGTTCTCTTAAGTCAATCACTTCTGAAAAAAGAAAAA
>ML779278.1:621924-636595 GCA_009831015.1 Picea engelmannii | reverse complement strand
AGAGGTTACAAGCACTCACACAACTTGTTGCAAGCATCTTCCGAAGCATGACTCTCTAAATGGACACGTGCTCATCATCAGAAAAGGCGGGCAATCCCTTCATTTCAACGCAAGGAATGAAATGTACAGACAACGTACATAATATATAGCCAAACTTTTAATTAAAAATAAATTTATTAATTAATTAAAAAACTTTTAAATTATACTTCAATTCTATCTAAAAATATTTATAAAAATATATATAATACAAAATCAGTTTTATCAAGTAAAATTATCTTATAATAACTTCACCATAAATAACTTAAATTTATTGATTAATTAAAAAACTTTTAAATTATACTTCAATTCTATCTAAAAATATTTATAAAAATATATATAATACAAAATCAGTTTTATCAAGTAAAATTATCTTATAATAACTTCACCATAAATAACTTAAATGTATAGTTCACATACAAGGAACTAATAGCTTAGGTCTTTGTTTTTTTCCTTAAATCACTTCATAAGTCATAAGTCGAGCAATCACTTCTAAAAATAAAAATAAAAATAAAAATAAAAATAAAAATAAAGTGAAATTCTTTCTTGGTGATCGCATAGAAAAATAAACTTCATAAATCGAATAATCACTTTTAAAAATAAAAATAAAGCGAAATTCTTTCTTGGTAATCGTATATGATATATAATATGTTGTTGATGATTACATGACTTATTTTTTACCTTCTTTTTAAACAAGGCAGCTAGGCTGGGGGTACTGCCTCCTGTCTGTCATGTCATTAAATATAAATATTAAATATAAATATAAAACTTGACCATAAATTATTAAATATAAATATAAAATTATTAAATATAAATATAAAATATAAATTCAACTTACCCTTATCCAGTTTGTCATGTCATTGAGTTAATTCTGATCTCGAAATACGTGAAGGCTGCAATAACACTATAAAGTTATCAGCCAATGAAATGTAAGAAAATTCAGTCTTTTTTACATATTAAAAAAGAAAATTTTAAGTTTGTTATGTTACACATTAAGTTTTTTACAAAATTTTTAAAGTCAACCCAAATACTGCAAAGTGAAATATTTTATTAATCATTATAATGAGATATAGTATTTTATTAATGACCATTTGACCTATTTTTAATTATATATTAAAAAATAGATCAATTTTATTTATTTAAAATATTTTATAAAATTATATATAAATAAAAAATTACATAACATTCAACTTAAAATAGTTTTTGTGAAGAGAAAGCATGTAATACAATGTTCAAAATAACTTCACTATAAATAAAAGTATAATTCTAACATAAAGAAATTAATAATTTATCATTTTTCGGAATTAGAATCTATCAATATATTTAACTTATTAAATTGATAAATTAATTTTTAAAATAAAATAAAATATTTATACAAAATTAAAATACATTTAACTTTTTAAATTAATCAATCCATTTTAAAAATAGAATGAAATATTTATATAAAATTAAAATAAATTGAATTTGATCAAAGCATAAATTTATTATTTCAACATAAATAATTAATAAATTTTTAAATTTTCAAGTTTTTAAATAAAATTTAAAAATACTAATTAATAACTTTTTTATTTTTAAATAAATTTTAAAAATACATCCACATTTATTCACAATCACTTGTAAACATAAAGTGAAATACTCTGCCAATAATCACATATGACGATATTCTCCCAATAATCACACTGATCCATTTCTTTGAAATAAATTTTCAAAAAAATTGAAAAAACTAATAATTTTAGTATTTTATGTGAATATAGTAAAATGATTACCAATTTTATAAGTTTTGTGAATTTATAATAATTATCAAACCACTTCTAAATTGCTAGGAGAATAACATTTTCTATAAATTGGTTGATAATTATTATGAGTTGAAGTGTTTAATTTTTAATTGTTAAATATGTTTAATAGTAAATAATGTTATTAAATTTATAATGCTTGTTTTAATTTTATAATAGTAAATAATGTTATTAAATTTATAATGCTTGTTTTAATTTTATAAGAGTATGATAAGTAGATTTCATCTTATTGATTAATATCTTATTAAATTTATTCATAAAAAAAAGTTTTAAAATTATAAAATATTAATTTTTTTTTTAATTCAATATTTCTATGTACTATGTTCATTGTACTATTTGTATTAATTGTTTAGAACAATTAAAACTTTTCAATCTTATATCTTGTTATAGAAAAAATTAATAATAATATGCTAACTAAATTCCCATTATATAATTTGATTTATGATCTCTATGCCACATGATTTTCATGCACATTGTTATTTTCCTGTGGCACTCTTAATAGTGAGTGCATAACAATAATTTGTCATTTCATATTAATATTTTAATTTATGCTAGCGAATATAATGTTCTTATATAGGGAAATAAAAAGGTTTAGTTCAAGATCATATGGTTTAGTTCAAGATCATCTTAAATCTATGATATAAGAATAAGAATGACATATGATATAAGAATAAGAATGACATAAGAATGAAGAATGACATATTCACAAGGGAAATTTAATCTTTCTTATTTTTTTGAAATTTTAAATTTTTGAAATTTTAAATTTATTGAAGTAAATTTATTTTAATTCATTCAATTAAATTAAATGATAATTTTTAATTAATTATTTTTATTTAAAATTAAAAAAAGAAAAAGAAAATAATCAATTAAATACTATATAAAATGGTAAACTATATCCTTTAAATTCTTTTTTTTTTTTTTGGTGAAAACTACTCTTAAATGTAATTTGACATTAATTAATTAATTTTACAAATAAAGTATTTTGGAAGATAGAAAACTCAATCATAAATTCAATCACCATTCTATCACAGGTAAGGTATCTTTTTTGGCCATTTCAAATTAGAGATGTGTGAGGTTATCTAAATGATATACAACAAATTGGAAATAGAACAAAGATAATGTATATGCATCTTTACGTCAATTCTATGTTCTAAAATTGAAATAATAATTTGCACATGGATGATGGTTATGATTCATTTTTTTGGATGATTATGGATTATGTTTTCAAAATTTTACATACATTACACGTCCGATGTGGATCATGTAAACCTTTGCATTCATTGCTTCAACCACATTGTTATTTTCTTTTTTACTAGTCCAACTAGAGATAGATATGCGTGATTGCTTGTTTGAATTAATGGAGTAGGTATTTTTGTGTTATCATCCTTCATATAGTGACTCCTTTCTTTAGTGATTTTTTATTCTTTTCTTCTACAATATTTTTCTCTTTAGTGATCTCCTTAATTCTTTTCTTCATTGATCCTTATCTCATATATGAATTTGAGACGTCCAATAGATATGAAACAAAATTAACAAGGACTTTTTTGCATATCCATAGGATGTCCCAAACTTACAATTGAGTTAAGGTCATGGATTTTATTCTTGATGCGAATATTGAAATCGGTTCAAGGAGGCTATAGTCACTCTAGTACTCCAATTTTCGATGAACAATAACAAGTAACCATGTCTTTGAATTTGGAAAGAAGAATGAATTGAATGTTTTGTGTGTGAAATCAAGTAGTTTAAGGGAGCCTTTAAATGGAGATGGAGTTGTGAGATTTCATGGCTGATTTCAACGATCATTTGCAATACAAGTGTAAATTTAAAGTGAATTCAAAGAAACCAAAATTGAGTAAATTAATGGTTGTCCTATATGTTTGTCATTTTTAGTTTTTCTTATATGTTTCCATTCATCTGGTAGGTTGAGTCATTAGCGGTAAAAAAAACTTATATGTGTAAATGTATTGAGACAAAGAGTTAGGAAGACACATCGTATGGGAGCAAGTTGCAAGCCAAGGAGTCATAAGAAGAAAAAACTCTGGGGAGGCAAGGTCTTACTACAAGGAAAACAAGTTTATGGAAGTATTTCACCTTGTTCTTCTTCTAGCATAGGTTATAAGGTGATCCGAGATATTTCCATCGTGACTTATAAATAATTGCATTAAATGAGCATAAATTAAAGTGCATCATTAAAGAAGTGAAAACTTAAAAATGAAGAGACATAAGCATCAGATCTGAACACAAAAACTTGATAACAAAGTTCATCCCTAGTGGACTACGTCTCCAGGTCCTTCTCTCAAATGGGTAGGCCCTTTCATTAACTCAACAAAAGAATTTGACAAATACATAAATATACCTCATTCTGAAATCAAGCTATAGAAATAATGCTCAGATTAGAAAACAAACATCACCACTGAATTCATGGCGTCGAATTACCCAAAAATGACTGTCTCCACGCTCCGATATGACTCTAGCACTCCCAGGCCTAAGAAGAATTTTGTCTCGATTTTCGTGCCCTCTACAACCTACAATGATGATTGTCCTTTTCCTCGAAACTCGTGCCTGCAGGTCCGTACGGTCCACGCCTCCTCCTTGGCTCTGGGCGGATTGCACCTTTTAAGTAATAAGTATGGGAGGATGTACCAAGCGATACCCATGGCACATTGGTTGTGGGTGGAGTTGTTAAGGCTTGGGCATCGACGGAGGTTCCGGGGTTGAATCCCACCAGACTCCATTTTGGTGTGTTGGTTGTATATATATATTGCAATATATGATTTCGCTAACTTTAGCCTCCTCGCTAGAAGTCCTTCCAACTACTGCTAAAATCGGCGTGCTATGCTAAATTTGGCGGACCCGCCATTTTTTTAAATTCGAAATTCGTTCATAGGTCGATATTAGACGTTTCGGGGATGCCACATGTTGCCCGCTGATTGGGCCACATGGATTCTGTTGATAATTCCACCTGTTTGTTGATGTCTCCGTCTCGTCAATCCGTACCTAACACGTGGTGCTTCCTGGGTGGTGCTGCGTGGCCTCGCCTGGGGGTGCCACGTGACACTTTTCTACTAGTCCACATGGACCCATAAAAATCCCATTGGTGGGTGACACGTGGCAGCCTCTGGTGCTGCCACATGGCATGCTGACGTTAGCAACTGTCATCCTGCCCTGTCAGCTGCTGATGTTAGCAGTACGGATGATGATGTGGTCCCTTGTTGACTGACCCTGTTTGACCGCAACTTTGACCATGAATATATTTCAAACCTTAAATCCGTTTGACGAGCCGTTTGCGCCATTAGAAATATTGCGACGAGATCTTCACGATCATTTTGTTTTCACTGAGTTTTGGGAACTTTGAATTTTTTCCCTTTCTCTATTTGCTGGAGCCATTCTGAGCATTCTGAGTTGCCTTTGTGAGTTCTGAGTTATTCTTAGCCTTTTCTGGATCCTTTTTGGATCACGTCTTCCCACTGAGAGCTTTTTGGACCACCAAAATCTTTCATCAATCAACTGGTAAGTGAGGGAGGAGTCCCCTCACTTTGTCCTTCTCGATCCACTTTTCCTTGCTTGGATGTGTGCCTGTTAAGCCTACTCGAAGATAATCAACATCACCCCTGTGTGAAGTCCTCATCTTCCTGTCTATGATGATATATTCTTGTAGCTCATCCAAGTACTCAGGTGCAAACTCATCAACTGATGGTATTGAAACTTCCTCGTCTTGATCCATGATCATGGGAGGCTAAAAAAGTTTCAAGTTCTTAATGTTCACAACAGAGTAAATTTGTAGAAAAGGTGGAATATCCCGACGAAAAGCATTGGTACCGCTTTTCTCCAAGATAGTGAAGGGTCCATAATGAATGGACTTGAGTTTCTTGCATTCACCCTTCAATCTCTCCTTGCTGATGTGAAGCCATACTCGATCTCCAACCTGGAACTGATGATCAACCCTGTGCTTGTCATGCCGAGATTTATACTATGCTTGAATTTTCTCCAACTGTTCCCTAACTTCTTGGTGTATCTGCTGAATCCTTTGGATGAACTTGCAGGCTCTGTCCTCTGTTTGTTCTTCATTTACATCGACATCTCTCCCGTACATGAAGTCCAAAGGAACCTTTGGTAGGTACCCAAAACATATCTCAAAAGGTGAACTCTGAGTAGCTGAATGTAAATCTCGGTTGTACGCATGCTGTACATAGGGTATTTTTTCATCTCATACCTTGGGATGCTTGCTGCAGTAGCCTCGACGCAAAAGTACCACTGTTCGATTTACCACCTCTGTCTATCCGTCGGTCTGTGGATGGAAAGCAATGCTCCTCTTCAATTTGGTGTCCATCGTTCTCCACAAGCTAGTCCAAAAGTCCCCAAAGAATCGAGTATCTTGATCCGAGATGATAGATGTGGGTAATCCAAAGTGAACCCAAACATGCTGAAAGAAGATATTAGTAGTCTGTTCAGCAGTGATCTTCTTTTTACATGGCATCAAGATACACATCTTGATGAGCCTATCCACTACAACATACAAATAATCATGACCCCCTTTGGTCAATGGTAAACCCCCTACAAAATCCATGGAGACACTTTCCCATGGATGGGATGGAACAAGAAGTGGTGAGTATAGCCCCACTTTTCTATTAGTGGGCTTACAAGTAGAACACATCACACACCCCTTTACATATTTAGTTACAATTGTTTTCATTTGAGGCCAATAACAAAACCTCTGCAAATGAGCCATAGATTTTCCTACCCCAAAATGCCTAGACAAAAGAGAAGTATGAGCTTCTCGTATTACATGGACTCGTTCACTTGTAGGAATACATATCTTTCCAATATGGTACAGTAGTTTTCCCTGCAGACAATAGTTCTCTACTCGTGCACCAAGGGTTAGCTTCGCATATACTTCTTTAAAATCTTCATCGATGGCATATTGTTCTACATAGCTATCATGAGATAAAGAGGCATTCTTTAAAACAATAGAAGCAACAATAGGAGGTCTAGAAAGCATATCAACTACCTTGTTACTTGTACCCTTTTTGTACTTGATTACCAAGTGAAACTGTTGTAGAAAACCCATCCACCTGTAGTGTTGAGATTGTTGCAATTTGGTCTATGCTTGAAGATACTGTAAGTGTTGGTGATCTGTATGTATGATTGTTTCCTTCCCTAACAAGTAGTGCTTCCATTTCTTTACACTCTAGGCTAATGCATATAACTCTTTATGATATGTAGGATAATTAACAAAAGCTTGGTTAAAAGTTTCAGAGTGGTAATAGATAGGCTTACGATATTGCATCAATACTGCACCCATGGTGTATCCGCTGGCATCTGTCTCGATCTCAAAAGGCTGGTTAAGATTCGACAATGCTAATACTGGTGCGATACTCATCTTCCCCTTCAAAGTGTTGAAATCTTTTTGTTTCTTTCCTTCCCACTGAAAAGTGTTCTTCACACTGGCTAAGGCATGCAAAGGAGCTGCTATAAAGGAGAATTTGGGAATGAATCTCCTCCAATAATGGACTGCACCTAAGAAGCTTCGAACTTCGGTTACACTTTTTGGCTCAGGCCAATTTACAATTACATCAATTTTGAAAGGGTCAATTTTCAATTGTCCTCCTCCTACAATATGACCTAAGTACACAAGTGCAATCTTGCCAAATTCACATTTAGACAATTTTACATACAACTTTTCCCTTTGCAGAGTATCCGATACTTGCTTTACATGCCTCACATTCTCATCCCAAGTCCCATTAAAAACAAGAATGTCATCTAAATATACAATCACAAAGTCATCTATGAAAGGCCTAAATACATCATTCATCTCGCACATGAAATTTGTCGGAGCATTACAAAGCCCAAATGGCATAACCAACCACTCAAACAATCCCTGTTTGGTTTTAAAGGCAGTTTTCCATGCATCCTGTTCTGTGGCTTTGATTTGATGATATCCAATGTACAAATCCAACTTAGTGAAATAGACAACATTATTCAATTGATCAAGTAAATCATCTACGCGAGGAAGATGGTATTGATTTTTCACTGTGATATTATTTAAGGCCCAGTAATCGACACACATTCGCCATGTCCATCTTTCTTTGGCACCATCATGATCAGAGAACCACAAGGAGATGAACTGGGCCTGATGACCCCTTGATCCAAAAAGCACTGTACTTGCTTCTTGATCTTTGTCATCTCCACAACTAACATCCTGTACATGCCCACATTAGGAAGAGGATAATCCTGTTGAAGATGTATCTCATGTTGGATTTCCCTCTTAGGAGGTAATCCATCTGGTTCCTAAAAAATATCATCATACTTAGAAACAATATCAATTAATTCCTTTTTATGAGATGGATCACATGCTTGGAAAGCGTTGGATGTCCTGACATTTTTCTCTCTGATGACCATGAGTACATATCTCTTATTAGTGTTTATGAGTCTTTTTAGTTGCCCTGCACTTACAAGTGATGTATTTACCCTCATGCTGTGAGCTCTAACAATATATTCCACTCCCCCTTTAGTAAGGTGGTATTTTTTCTCACAACGAAAGAAGATTGCTTTTCTATCATAAAGATAAGGACTTCCCAACACTATGCCACATATATCAAGTGGTACAACATCCAAATCCACTTCATCAATCAATTTTGAAGCAATATCAAATCTGATCCTACATTGTTTGGTGACATTAAGTTTTTCTTTATCACATACCCAACCAAGAGGATAAGGCTTCGAATGTGGTTTCGTTTCAAGACCCATATTTTTGGCAAGTGCTTCAGATATTAAGTTTACTTGGGAACCCAGATCAAATACTGTATCTATCTTAGTATGTTTAGATACAACTCTTATATGAAATAACTCATTCCTCTTTCGCTCATCAACATGAGATTCATCATTGCAACTTGAACTAGCATGAAGAGAATCTTTACCTTGTACTCCAACCGCTGTGATCTTTCCTTCATCTCCTGAATCAGAACCAAGATCTTGTTGTACCATAGCAATGATATTTGTCTTCCCCTTTCCACCAAACAATTTCGGTTTCTTTTCTGGATGCAGTTTCCAACAATGTTCTTCATCGTGACCGCTCTTCTTGCAATGAGTGCAAGATGGTTTTCCTCCTTCTCTCTTCACTGTAGCGTTCTTCTTTTCCTTCCTTTTAATCTTCTTAAAAGTCTTTTGTGGGAAATTGGAAGGTTTCTTTGTGGGATCTTCTTGAATATGTTCCCCCCTGTTCTCAAGGTGAGTGGCTTGCACACAAACTTCGTCAAGACTAGTGGGGTTAAACAAGAGCAAAGTATGTCGAATATAACTGTGAAGTGCGCCAATATACTTCATTAAAGTTTCATAAGAATCCAACAGAATGTTCAATGCAAGATATTTCTTCCTAAATTATTTTGTGAAACTTTGTACAGTTTGACCTTTACTTTTCCTTAAAGTTTTCCATTACATTATTGCTTTATGTAAGTACCCTAATGGATAAAATTGCTTCCTTATCGCTGATTTAAATTCCGACCATGAGGAAAGAAGATTACCACACTTACTTCTGTCCCGGAGCTTGATCTCCCACCATATGAGAGCAGTGCCTTCCAACCAAAGAGAATCCAGTTGCACTTTAACTTCCTCTTCATCAATATGCTAGACACGACAATAAACTTCAACCTCTCAGACCCAATTATCTATCTTTTTAGGATTAGCATCTCCATTAAACATAGGTAAAGAAAATTTTACATCAAGCTTTAACAATAGTTTATTAAAAGAGACTTTATGGCTAGAATGATGAGAATGATGAGAATGATGAGAATGCTCAGAGGAAGAAGAACTAGAACTCAAAGGTGAATACGGAGGCTTAGGAGGATCTCCTCCAGCTCCTTGGTTTACTGAAGCATCATCATCTGCACGTGTTTCCTTTTTCTTCCCTTTCTTCTTCATCCTCTTCTTGTAATCTCCATACATTCTCTTGACCATTTCTGACATGCGATAAAATACCATGTGAAAGTTTTTCTCTTGTTCATCACGCTTGTCCTCTTCTACCATTTTCTTCCTTTTGGATACATGGCCAACTTCAGGATTGAAAGTCTTAAGAGTTCCTTCACCCTGATTATGCTTGGCCCTAGTAAGCATTCACACTCAACAATTCAAGTCAAAGATGACTGCTCTGATACCAACATGATCCGGGATCTTTTCATTGTGACTTATAAAGAATTGCATTAAATGAGCATAAATTAAAGTGCACCATTAAAGAAGGGAAAAATTAAAAACGAAGAGACATAAGCATCACATCTGAACACAAAAAACTGATAACGGAGTTCGTACCTGGTGGACTACGTCTCTGGGTCCTGCTCTCAAATGGGTAGGCTCTTTCATTAACTCAACAAAAGAATTTGGCAATACATAAATATACCTCATTTTGAAACCAAGCTACAGAAATAATACTCAGATAAGAAAACATACATCACCATTGGATTCGTGGCGTCGAATTACCCAAAAATGACTGTCTCCACGCTCCGATCCGACTCTGGCACTCCTAGGCCCAAGAAGAATTCCATCTCAGTTTTCGTGCCCTCTGCAACTTCCTGGGTGGTGCCACATGGCGCTTTCTGGGTGGTGCCACGTGGCACTTTTCTAGTGGTCCACAGGGACCTCTGAAAAGACCATTGGCGGGTGACACATGGCAGCCTCTGGTGCTTCCACATGGTATGATGACGTCAACAACCGTCATGCTAATTTCATCCTACTCTATCAGTTGTTGATGTCAACAATACAGATGATGATGTGACCCCCTGTTGACTAGCCCTATTTGACCACAACTTTGACCGCGAATATCTTTCAAACCATAACTTCGTTTGACGAGTCGTTTGCACCATTAGAAATATTGCAACACGCTCTTCATGATATTTCCGTTTTCATTGAGTTTTGGGAACTTTGAATTTTTTCCCTTTCTCCATCTGCTGGAGTCATTCTGAGTGTTCCGAGTTGCCTCTATGAGTTCTGAGTTATTCTTAGCCTTCTCTAGATCCTTTTTGGATCATAAGGAGAACAAGTTTATGGAAGTATTTCTCCTCATTCTTCTTTTAGCATAGGTTCTTAGTAAAAGGGGAGAGCAAAGGTTTTCTAGTTGAGGATTTTTAATGAATGTTTTCTATTAAGTGTACCTAAAATTGCCCCAATAAAGCCACAATTTGACACTTTTTATGAGGATGAAATTGTCCATGTTGGAGTAACAAATCACATAATATAGGTCCTACACTTATACCAATAAAATCTACACTTATCCTAAAAAAATATATAGATTCAATGTATTTCATATGTCATAAAATTTATTACTAAATTTCAACAAGAAGAAGTAAAAAAAAGACAAGAACGTTGACCCATTATCTAACTCCCTCATTGAATATGTGTAAGCCTATTTACTAGAAATGCAATAGGAGGCTCTGTGCTTGTGCTAAAATGGGTTAGCAGGGGAAATGACCTAAGAAACATCATTTTGTACAATTGTTTTTGTTTCTAGCATCAAGAAACAATTTCTGGAAAAATTCTCTGTTTATAATAAATCTCACAATTTTTTTTTTGAGTTTTCGACATCATTTATTAACTTTTTTTTTTTAAAGAATGTGTCATTGATTTGGATGAAAAAGTATTTATTAGTACATCTATGGATGACACATTTCCCTTGATGATTTTTCTTCATCTTTGTGGTACTCTTTTGATCCGTTATTTGACATTCATGACCACAATGCTCTATTATTTGATTGCTACTATGACTGGATGAATTAACCAATAAATCTGATATAGTACATGCTATATAAAGCACTGTGCCCTGAGAAATTTTAGCATCTTTGGGGTGGTCTGATATTATATAAACTTGGACGACCTAATTTGATGGTTTCCTTGAATAAGTTTGGTTATATATAATAGATTCCACATAGTTATATCTTATTAGTCCATGCCTTCAGGCAGCAGGGACTATTGTAAACATATTGGATTTTTTTCATTAGTCTCTCACGCAAATCATAAAATTTAACCAAAGTTTTAGCTTCTATACCAGGTAACACTTATTCTGTACTTATGAAATAGGTACATCTATTTCTTTTAACCAATGGAAAAAATTGAGGCCTTATTTGACCTCATATCAAAGCCATTTGGTTTCAAACTTAGGACAATGGATATATATTTATGTCAATATAGATCAAGATGAATTAATGATAACTTGAAAGTTAGAATTAATTCTCAAACATTAAATGTTTACAGATCACTGAAACCATTGGGCATATTTTATAAGTCATATTTCTTATTGCAGTGGCTAGGTGGCCAAATTGCATGCAAGGTTGTCGTGTCCAACAACTATGCTAGAGGACATCTAATTATAACACATGTATAATAATATGTGTTATTTTAGCACCTAATATAATAGCCATTAGATTACCCTTCTCGTTGAACTTTTCTTTCTCCTGGGCATCCCCGTTTCTCTTCTTCCTATGGCGTGAACCAAAGTTTCTACTTTGCAGCTCCATTTTCTTATCACCGTCCCTTCTATATATCCATCATTAGAGCTGGTGCGCTGCCTTTTGAGCTGGTGTGATGCCTTTTGAGCCGGTGTAGTGCCTTTGAGATGGTGTGTTACCTCCATCATCAGTTGGTGTGGTGTGCTGCCTTTGAGATGGTGTGTTTCCTCCGAGTTGGTGTGTTTCTTCCATCATTAGCTGATGTGTTACCTTATTTCCATCCATCATCAGCTGGTGTGCTACCTTTCAGTTGATGTGTTGCCTCTATCATCATCTGGTGTGTTGCCTTCTTCAAGTTCAGATCCTTTTTGAGGCGACCTAGCCATTGTTTCCATACAAATTTCCATCATCAACTGGTGTAATGCCTTCTTCAAGTTCTGGTCATGATTGGGGAGACCTACCCATTATTGCCCTACAAAATTAAATTAGTGACCTGACCATTTTTAAAAGGTACGTTTGTTAGTTAGCGCCTCCCATTTTTATAGAAAACAAATTTAGAAATCAGATAACAAATTTAGACATCTAAAAAAAACTTTCAAAGAGATTGACTTTTAAGTTCTTCAAGATCACTGAATATGTAGAGACTCACCGCCTTCATATCTTTAAGTTCCCAACCCTCTGAAACCAAGGCAGGTCAAGCATGTATAATCTTCCTTTATAAATCTCCAACATGCGAACCACATATAAGACTATTCCCTGTAGAAGCCCCAATTCAGATTAATTATACCAGATTAATTATACCAAATTGTTTTGCACAAAGAAAATAATGAACAAAGAACTATCCTATTAACAAATCTCCGCAACTATATAATGAATAGAGAACTATCATATTAACAAATCTCCACATCTATCTTTCTTTTATCTCTATTGGAGTGTTATATTTTACCACAATAGCTATAAAAATTTCGTCTTCTGCCTTATAAAGTCTGAATATACACATTTTGTTTTTTGTGACTAATAAACAATACGACTGTCATGATTTCCCTAGTTTTAATATTATAACTAGTTGGTGTGAGGACAACATAAACTATTCTTTCATATCGAGAATCCAACATTTTTTTGAGCATAAATGGATATTTTCAAAAATTCGAAAGGAATAAATCATAGATTTGAATTGAGACTTGGTGAGAGAAGTATATTTTTTTTTATTGCATATGTCTAAATCAACTATGTTTAAATGAACATGACATCATATTGAGACTTGTAATTATGCAATTCTTTTTCAATAAGAAACGTCTAACACCAATTCTTTTTATGTACTATTTTATCATCATAGTTATTGAATTTGAAATCTTGGTATAGTATTTTAGAGATGAATTAAAAAATTAATTAGTCAAAATTATAGTATTTTGTATTGTGTACATATAGTGGTTTTTTTATATAGAGTGTAATCATTTTTTGTATTTTGTATGCAAAATCTCTAAAATTATCCATTTCTAGTAACATAATGTGCAATCATGCTATTACTAATGAACCTTTTTTATTTCTCATTTTGTTACCCATTATCCATTTCTAGTAACATAATGTGCAATCATGCTATTACTAATGATGCTAACATTCATTTACATATCTATATACTTGATACTAAAAGCATCATATTGCAATCATGCTATTACTAATGATGCTAACATTCATTTACATATCTATATACTTGATACTAAAAGCATCATATTGCACTAAATGCGTTGTATTTTTCATATAATTTGTAGTGCTCCATTTGTTTTTATTATTTTGACAAATTGGACTTTTATTTGAGGGAATTTTGTTTACAAATGACTTGGTTTATTGACTTATGTTATGATGATGAAACTTAGAAGCTTTGATTATTATTATTGGCTTTAATTGATGTAATGGTAATTTTGATGAATTTTATTAAATGTTTATGAGATACATGGATGGATAAAATGTACATGGATATGAGGTAATTGATATCGATTCATATAGATACATTGAAGTGAATATGTTTTAGATGCAATTATTTCAGATGCTACTAATGGTTTCCTAGTGTGATAGGGAAACCACAAGTATACATTGACATGGGCTTGTGTCAACATTGTATGGACTCTGGATTGAGTCAGGGTATTGATATATGTTACTAGATTAATGATATGATTTAGTTTTGATTATGATACAATTTGATACATTGATTTTAGTGCATGCATGTTAAGCCCTAATATTGGCTCATTACCCCTTAATTGGGGCATACTAGATTAGTAATGTTATTTTATTTATGTCAGCTTTAGGCCATTAGTTGTAATTATACCTCCTAGTCTCCTATATATACCAAGGAAACATTTTCATTTTGAATCATCTTGTACTTGAACATTTAAGTGGGGTAAAAGGAGGTTGCCC